>PVKB01008894.1:0-12115 GCA_004027205.1 Ctenodactylus gundi | reverse complement strand
ACAGCTATTAAAATGATTACAGTGGATCTATAGATAACGTAATACATCACAGTATAATCTCCAAGACAAAGTAAAAGAAAGCTGGTGTGTACAATGTAGTCCCATTTTCCTAAGAAAATAAAGGACTCTGAAAAAACAAACACATGCTCATTAGGACACAGAAAATTTCTGGAAGGCCATGTAGACTGTTAACAGTAAGGAGCTACTTCTGGGGAGGGGGATGGAGGGCTGGGATTTCTTTTTTCAATTAGCTTTTACTTTGTTGTCTGTACTGTATAAATTTCTTATATTCTGTATATGTTTTTTAAAGTTTAAAAAACTCAGAGAAAAGCACCTTATACAGCTGGGTCCTTTCCAGGAAAGCAAGGCCGGATATCATTGCTTACCACTGAAGGGGTTGTCTCCCCCGAAGAACTCGTGGAAAACCTTTTCAGGGTTGCCGTGGAAGACATAGCCACTTGTCCATGGGGTCTGGGATCCAAACTCCAGAGGAATCCCGCCTTTCAGGCCCTCCTCTCCAAACTTGTCGTAGATGCTTCTCTTCACCGCTGTGGGTACGTGTGAAGACTGGAGAAGTGTCCAGTTGTGGGAGCTAAGATCTGTATCTTAGGGAGGGACTGCGGACAGGGTGTGTGGGGAAGAGAATGGGGCAAAGTGGCCCTATTTCCAAAGTGCCTGCTGCATGACAGCCTCTGGGATGAGAACCTAGATGTTTGAAGTCTGGTTTTATTCTAGGAGGACCAAGGGATGGCGCTAGAGCCCAGAAGGGAGAGGAGAAACAGATTTGCCGGGGTGGGGGTGTGAGGAGGGGTTAGAGGAGGAACGGAGAGGCTATGGACCTGGGAGATAGCTCAGCTCTGTCTTATCTGGAGCTAATCAGAATCATAGAGTCTTGACATTTCATTTTATTTTTTGGGACAGGGTCTTGCTCTATAGTCCAGGCTGGTCCTGAACTCACTGTGTAGGACAGATGGCCATGAACTCAAGGCAGTCCTCCTGCCTCAGCCTCCCAGAGTGCTGGGATTACAGGCCTGCGCCACCACCCCCAGCTTTCTCTTTAGATTCTGATCATGGAAGATAAGCGCTTACTCTCCACTGGACCCCTGGGGAAACCCAGCAGCCTACAGACTTAGGTTTGATCTTCAAGAACAGGGGCTGACAGCCATCCCATGCAGAGTCTCCTCATTCCCAGCCCCGCAGTGACTCACGGTCGCTCAGCACATCATAGGCCTCTGCTATCTGCCTGAACGTCTGGGCAGCCGACGGCTCCTGCGACTTCTGTGGGTGGTTCTTCAGGGCGAGTTTCCGGTACCTACAGGAGGGAGGGTGAGCCGAAGATAAGCAGCGGCCCTGCTCCTGGGGCAGACCTTGCTCAGAGCTGCTCTGCTGCCCGCTGCCTCACCAGCCATCAGGGGCCGTTGGCAGGCTGGCAGCCTCAGGCGCACTTCTCAGGCCTCCTTGAAGAGAGTGGCCTCCGAAGTGCTGTTGGCCAACTGTCCCCACGAGCGGCCCTAGTGTCTCTGGAGTCCTGAACCTGAGACTGGAGAAACCGGAGTGATTCCCTGAGCTGCTGCAGCTAGTAGCTGAACCCAGTAGAGCAGAGGCCTCAGGCTGCAAGCAGGAGGCCAGCACCCGAGTGCGCAGCTCCCTCTGCACTGCGGCTGTCCTGCCGCTAGCGCTACCACACAGGCTCCTCTCACTCATGAGGCCGACTGTGACCCACACCACGGGAAGGGTCCAGGATACCTCCTCCTTGGGAGACTCAAGGCGGTGGTGTGGTGCTGGGAGCAGCTGCAAACACAGATTAACTTTATAGTGACTTGTATAATTAGTTCATTATATATTACAATGTAGTAATAACAGAAATAAAGTGCATAATAAATGCAATGTGCTTGAGTCATCCCAAAACCTCTCCCGAGCTGTCCATAGAAAGATTGTCTTCCATGAAACCAGTCCCTGGTGCCAAAAAGATTGGGAACTGCTATGGTAGAAGATTGGTAACAGTCTATTCCTGTGAGATGCGGGACTCCTTCCAGCAGGCAGCCCTGGTTTGGGACCCACCTGCCTGGCTGAGATCCTCTCAGGCCACACTGCAACTCCCCCACGTAGTTCTTCCTTCTCCATATCTTTTTCCCTTCCTTCCTTCCTTCCTTCCTTCCTTCCTTCCTTCCTTCCTTCCTTCCTTCCTCTCTGTTTATACTGGGGTCAAGCCACACCCCTAGCCTTTTTAAATTCTTCTATTTATTATTTTGAGATAGTCTTGTGACGTCACTTAGTTGTCCAGACTGGGCTCAAAACTGTGATCCTCCTGCCTCAGCCACTCAGAGTGCTGAGATTACAGACCTGTGCCACTGGCCTGGCTCCTGTGTCCTTTCACAGGTATCAGATCTGTACCACAATCCAAAGACCCCCCTTCCTCTCTCCCAGGGGTCCCCATATGTATTTTGTGCACATCTACACCTGTGTTCATTGTTCAGGTCTGCTTCTCAGAGGACCAGAGCTGACACAGGCTTTCAGGAGGAAGAGATAAAGTCAGGCGTGGGGAGGTACTCGGTGCCTGCTCGTTGTTGGCACTACCACTGCCCTGCCACTCTGTACCTGCTGATCTCCCCTCTCAGCCACCAGATGCCTGCAGCATCTGAGATACATTATTAGTAGCCCAGAAGGACAGCAGGTTTGGACTGTGCACCTGGAGGGGCAAAAAATAAAATAAATAAATAAATAAATAAATAAATAAATAAATAAATAAAAAAGATGGCTAGCCCAGACTCCCAAGTCCCTTGGTCCCAATTTGAACCCACACAGCCCTGCTGGGTCAGAGGGTCTCCCTTGGCTCCCACTCTGTGTGGATCCCTAGGACTGGGTTACTTCTCACTCCACAGGTGGTGCCTTTTGTGGGTGATTATCACAGGGGTGACTGACTGTCTCAATCCAGGCTACTCCTTGAACCCTAGACTTTTTTTGTGGTAGTATGGACTCATCCAGATGCCTCTGCACTGAGTTATAACCCCAAACACCTTTTCAATTTTTTAAATTTTTATTTTAGGACAGGATCTTGCCAAGCTGCTAAACTGCCCAGCCTTTGCATTGGCCTACAGCCCAAGACCTTTTATTTTTTCCTTTAAGACAGTTTCCCTAAGTTGCTAAGCTGCCCCGGCTGGGCTCAAATTTAGGATTGTCTTGTGGCAGCCTCCTAGAATGCCACCAACCAGCGTTGTCAAAGTCAACCTCTGTGCCACCAATGCCTGGCTGAGTATTATCTTTGATTCTCTGTTTCCGTTACCCTCACCCGTCTGTAACTAAGTCACGTTATGTTTTCCTTCTACAGGCTCCTGTCCTGTCTCTTCATCCCTACAACTTCTGCAGAACCATGTCTTCCTGTAGCCAGCGGCCCGGCCCACCTGGTCTGTTCTGTGTGCTGTCACCAGGTTAGAGCTTTCTCCATCTCTGTCTCTGATTCTCTCTCTCTTAAAAAGACCCTGACCAGACTCTGCACTCTCTTGCTGCTTTCCTGCTGATCCGCCTGCAGCCCCTCCCAGCTCCGCCTGCCAACTGTCACTCATGCTTCAACCCTGGGCTAGGGACCACCTCCTCCAGGGCACCTCCCTTGATGCAGACTCTATCTAAGGAAGATGGTCCCACCAGGCTCCAGCTGCCTGCTGACTGGTCCCTCCCAATAGACCTGACATCCCGGAGTGGCCATGCCTGCTCTCTGCTCCGTGCATAGCACAGAGCAGCAGCGGGAGGGTGAGCTGATTTCTAGGCCATGCTTACTCCTATCCAGCTGGGCCTGCTGTTCTGCCTCCTTCCTTCTATCTGTAGGATCCTGGCTCTGCCCTTGGGCCTTCCAGAATCTTTCCTATCTGTCTTCCGGGACTTGAAGACAATGTCATGGCCTCCTTCTAAGCTGGCTAGCCCTTTCCCACTCCAAAAGTCACAGCTAGTTATGAGACTTGCAAGTAAATTCAATCAAGCAGAAAAGTTAACAAGCCTGGAAGCCAGGCCTGATGCTGTAATCTCAGCAGTTGGGGAGCTGAGGCAGGAGGACCACAAGTTTGAGGCTAGCCTGGGCAATTTCATGATGAGACTGTCGCCAAACAAAATAAAGAGCTCTGGCTGTAACTCAATGGTAGAGTGCCCTATATTTAATTCCCAGTATAGCGCACACACAAAAAGCAACAAAGTTGGAAAAGAGTTTTTCTGTATAAAATCAAGCACTTTCAAGGCTATCCCATCTCTTTCTCTCCTCCCATTTTGTCATGTGATGCTTCTAAAATACTCTCAGACCAAGTCACTCTCCTGCTGAAATCCTGCACTGATTCCCCCATTTTCTTCAGCTTAAAGCACAAGCACCTTGCTCTTAAGATTCACGCCCCACACCTGCCTCTGCAGCGCCATCCTCTTCACCTGCTTTTCTATGTGGGAGTGATGAAGGCCTGCTCAAGAGTGGGCAAGTGATGCTGAGAGGGCTTATAGCTTGAATCACTATGGTGCTTCCCTTTGTTATATGAGTTCAGCATTTTTGTCGTGCTTTGTTTTGTTTTTGGACAAGGTCAAGGCATTCCCAAGTGAGACTTAGGCCTTGAAAATTGCTGCAGAGGCTGGAGGAATAGCACAGCAGTTAGAGGCTTGCCTAGTAAGTGCAAGGCCCTGGGTTCAGTTCCCCAGCACCAAATAAACCTGGCATGCGGCACACACCTGTTGTAATCCCAGCACTTGGGAGGCTGAGGCAAAAGGATCACTGTGAGTTCAAAGTCAACCTGAGCTACATAGTGAGTTTAGAACCAGCCTGGACTACAGACCAAGATCTTATCTCAAAAATAAAATGTTCCAATGGAGAAGAGTCACAGACTGTTGTTTAAAATGTGATGTTCAGCTTGGTTTAGTCTTTCTTTCTCTTTCTCTTGCTGGACAATTTTCAGAACAGCACTGATACATTCAATAAATGTAGCTATTACACTCCTTACTAAAGTACTGAGGTCTGAATCCAGAGTACTCTACCACTGAGATACATCACATCCCCAGTACCTTTTAGTTATTATTACTATTTTTTTTTTTAGTTATTTTGAGACGGGGTCTTGTTAAGTTGCCAAGGTTAGGCGTGAACCTACCTCAGCCTCCCAGGTGCTGGGATTACAGGTGTGTGCCAATACCCTCAGCAATATTGCTGTGGATTGCTTCATATGGCATATACAAGTGATTGCGAGCTTTTACATACTTTATCTCATTTAATCCTATTTCAATTCCACAACAGCCCCTTCCTTTTATTCAAATACGAGAAACCGAGGCTCACAGACATTAAGTGATTTGCCCTGTTGCCCAGCTCGCAGGTAGGAGATCCTCAAGTTCCCATGACAAGGATGTGTCACCTGCCTGCTCCAACTGCTGCTCCTCCTGCCTGCACTTTCCTTGGTGGTTCCCGCTGGCCAGAGAGAGGCCCTGAAAAGTGGTGACACCACCCACCGTCCTCAGCTATCCTTGAATTGTTCTGAGTTTGTGTCTTATTTTCCAGCAGTGCTGTGGACTCTCTCCACTTAATCCGCTTAAGTCCCCTATGGGCCTTGAAACACTATTGGCATTTACCTCAGGCCACCATGAGGAATGATGGCCAATTCTCAGGACAGCGCTGACACATTCAGTGAGTGTACTTTATTATATTCTCCAATCTTATTCTAGATTCTTCCTTTTTTATTTTCTTCATCATTTTTATTAGTATATACATGCATTGCACAAGGGTTACACGGAGCCTGAGAATTTTGCACACACCTATTTTGTTCACGTCACATCCTCTTCCCTCCTGTCTATCCCCCTGCACCCCCGCACCGCCCCCATCGCCACTAACTCCCAACATCTTGCCCATTGGAGTCTATTATTTCTTTGTATTCTGGGTTTCTCATATTAGAGAAACCATGCAATATTTAGCTTTCTGAGTCCAACTCACTTCACAAAGCATGCTGGTGTCAAGTTTGTCTGTCTCTGTGACACAGTTGTCCTCCACTGTGTACATATCCCTCATTTTTTCAACCATTGGTCTGTTGATGGGTATGTTGACATCTTCCATGATTTAGCTGTACTAAATTAGTTGTGCTGCTATAAACATGTGAATGCACGTACCTCTGCTGCTATAATGGCACTTTTAACTCTTTCAGAAAAATGCTCAGAAAAAGTATTGCTGGTTCAAATGAAACACCTTTTTTCATTTTTTTGGAGAAATCTCCATACTACTTTCAATAGTTTGCAGTCCCATCAGCAAGGCATAGATTCCTTTACCTTCCAATGATTCGATTAAGTAAGTGCCAGTTCCTTCGCTCCCCTTCCCCAGACCCCGGAAGAGGCTTAATCCCCTTTCAGCTTGTTCTTAATTCTAAGCACAGCCTCTTCAGAGGTTCCTCTACTTCTACCATAAACTTCCCCAGTGAGACTTTTCCATTTATAGCACTCATCAGTTGTGGTGACTTAATCAACATCTGTATTCACCAACCAACTTCAGCTCATGAGGGAAGGGGCCATGTCTGACTGATTCATGGTTGTATTTCCAGCTGCTACTACTGCCCCTAACCAATATGGTCAGTGCTCAGTAAGTATTTAAATTTTTCCTTAAAAAAAAAAAAGACAACTCCCCTCCCCCCGCCCAAAACCGAAAGACAAAAAAGGTCTATGTTTTTGTTTTCAGAAAAATATGTGCCGACTTCTGTTCTAGACTTTCTTAAGAATGGCCCACAGTCCCTGAGGCTTGATGCAGACATTCAGAGATGAAGCTTGGTCAATGACAAAAACTCTTACGATGGCTGAAACAAAATCTTTAACATACCTGCGGGCCAGATCGGCCCCCTGTTCATTATCCTTTGGTTCTTCTTAATATTGAGGGGAAAGGGTTTTTTTTTTTTTTTTTGAGATAGGGTCTCCTCTTGCCTGTGAGTATACCACCACACCTGTCTAATCTTTATGTGGTCTGAGGAATTGAACCCAGAGACTTCTGCATGCTAGGCAAGCATTTTAACCACAGAGCTACACTCCCAGCCCCCAGGGTAAAGTCAAATTTAAGAAAAACAAAGTACCCAGGAGAGGAACAAAGCACCTGGGAGGGCAGAGAGTACAGAGGGACCTGGACTGAAATGAGGAACCAGGATGCCCACAATTTTCAGGCTGTGCTGCTGAGCCAAGCCAGAGTGAGGGTATGCAAGCAGCCCAGCGAGAAGGAACACGAGTGACGCTGCCCCAGCACCCCTCTCAGGTCTGGCTTCTCCCCTAACTTACGCCTTCTTGATGTCAGCGTCGGCTGAATTGCGTGTGATATGGAGCACGGAGTAATAATCCTGACCCATGGCTGGCTGGCAGCGAGTTGAGACGGTCCTTAGACTCTGGCAAGGTTGTTAGTCTGGATTCCTTGGTTGCTCCTGGCAACTATACCTTGGCATTCTGGGAGTTGTAGTCCTTCCTTCCTAAGCCACCTGCCTCATGGCCTTTCAGGGTAATGAAAGGACTAGGAAAGCCATTGCTGTCTCTATGACCCTCATAAAGGTCATTCAGCTCAGAGTCCCTTTTAATTTGATTAAAAAAAATTTTTTTTTTTGAGACAGGGTCTCTCTCCGTAACCAAGGCTGTCCTTGAACTCATGGCAAACGTCCTTCCTCAGCCTCCCGAGTGCTGGGATTACAGGCATGCGCCCACGCTGGGGAATTGAACTCAGGTACTTACTTAAGAGCTTGACTTTGCGCTTGCTAGGCAAGCACTTTAACCACTAAGCCATTCCTCCAGCCCCTTGATTTGATTTTTAAAGAGAGCAGTGATTCCTTTTAAGTTTTCGAAGCAAATGTATTCGGGCTGATTTTTTAAAAAAATTTATTTTAGAAAATTTGTGGGCTGGGAGTGTGGCTCAGTGGTTAAAGCACTTGTCTAGCAAGCACAAGGCTCTGGGTTTGATTCCCCAGCACCATGAAAAACAGGTATGGTGGCATACATCTGTAATACCAGCACTCTCAGGAGGCTGAGGCGGGAGGATTGCCAAGGTTTGACACCTTGTCTAGAAAGAAAGAAAGAAAGAAAGTTTTGTATTTTCAGGCCAAACTTGATGGAACAGGTCTATAATCCCAGTGTGCTAGGAGGCAGAGGCAAACTTGGGCCCAGCTGGGGCAATTTAGCAACTAACTGAGACCCTCTCTCAAAATATAAATAAATATAAAAAGGACTGATGCTATAGCTCAGTGTGAAGGTCCTGAGTTTAATCCCCAGTACTACAAAAATAAAAAGGAAATTTTATATTTTCAGAAAGATTATGAAGATACTAGATACATTTCCCAAATACACAATATCCAGTCCGTTTCCCCATTACCATGTGGTTGTTTGTGGTAGACCAGTGACCAATACTGCTGCGTGTATGGGGAGGGGGGGGTACTGGAAACTGAACCCAAGGCCCTCATACTAAGCTATACCCCCTGGTCTCCAGCCCATTTAAAACTTTTAAGACAGTTTCACTAAGTTGCTGTTTGCTGGGCTGCAGCTGAACTTGTAAGCCTTTTGCCTCTGCCCTCCGGAGTACACAGGATAACAGGCCTGTGCCATCAGTCCTGGTTCAATATTGTCACCATATTTTCTTAGGGTTTCCTAGTTCTTATCCTAGGATCTTTCAAGATCCCAACTAAAGCACACTAAGTTGTTCTATCAGTCTGTTTTCTATTGCTGTAACAAAATATTGAGGCTGGGTGATTTGTAAAGAAAGCTGATGGGTTTGGAGGCTGAAGGTCTAAATAGCACAACTCTGGCTCAGGCAACTCCCGCCACCCTGCCCCACCTACCCTGGCTGTGTAGTATCACGGCAGATGGACACGTGTGAGAGAAAGATCGCATAATGAGAGAGAAAAACAGATAACAGGAGTGGTAAGGCTTGCTTTCATTTATTTACTTTTGGTAGTAGAAACTGAACCCAGATTCTTTGCATTGAGCTACATCCTACCCCTCCCTCATTCCCTCCATCCCCCCTTTTTTTGGCAGTCTCACTCTGTGGTCCAGGCAAGTCCTGAACTATGTAGCCCAGACTGGCTTCGACCTCAAAGCAGTCCTCCTGCCTCAGCCTCCCAAGTGCTCCGAGCCCTTTTTATGTTAAGACAGGATCTTGGCTAAGTCACTAAATTGCCCTTTCAATATAATGCCAGTTTCCTGTTGTGGTCATTCTAACTTACACTCACAATTGCAGTACGTGAATTTGCTGAAATCACACGAGGTGAAGGTAGAGCTCCTTGCTTCACCTCCTCACTGACTCTTGAAGTTTTGAGATGCGTCAATAAGTGGGTGGCAAGCAGTGCCTCATTCTGGGTTTCAACTTGCATTTCTTGCCTGAGTGTCTTTTTCAGTTGACTGGTTTTCCTCATTGCGAAAGGTCTATGAATGTTTTTGTCTATTTTTTTCTACTGGGCTTTTTGTTTTCATTATTGATTTGTGGCTTTTTTTTTTTACATTTTTGAAAACAAATTTTTCAGTTTGGAGCTTTTCCTTCCTGTTTTAAACATGAGGTCAAATTTACTAATATTTTTCTTTATGCCTATACTTTTTTTGTGGTAGTAATGGGGATCGAGTCCAGAGACTTCACACTGAGCCACTTCCCCATCCCATTTATTTATTTACTTACTTACTTAGTTTGAGACAAGGCCTTGCTCTTTAGTTCAGGCTGGTCCTCAAACTGAAGGCCATCCTCCTGCCTTGGCTTCCTGAGTGTTAGGATTACAGGCGTGTGCCATCATACCTATTTACGTACAGCTGGGGAACCAAACTCAGGGCCTTGGGACTTGCTAGGCGAGCGCTTTAACCACTGAAGTACAGCCTGCAAGCACTGCTTAATGGTAGCAGTTGCACAGTTTTCAGATGAAGATGATGGATATTTTGATTTTGAGTGCTTTTACCTGACCAGGTGACTAGACAAAGAAGAGGGGAGGGGGGACAAAGGTCATGCCACAGTGACTGACTTGACCCTGAGCCAATACCTTAGATCTTATTGGGAAGACGGAGGAGGGACTTGTGATTTAGGGATTTAAAAATCTCTATCCATACTTCCAGTGTGCTTTCTTCACCTGCATGTGGACAGGTCACCTCTTTTTGCAAGAAAATAATTAAAGCTTCGTATTTCTGTCCTCCATGCCTCCTATGTCCATCCCATGTTTGGACAGGTGACCTCCTCAGAGCCATTTCTCACAGCTCTCGGACCTTTATTTTTGATTTGGGAACAGAGTTCATTAAGTCACTAAGTTGCTCAACTGGGCTAAAATTTGCTAGTCTTCTGCCTCAGCCTCCCAGAGCACTGGGATTATAGGACTATGCCACCAGGCCCAGCTCTTTATGGTTATAGTTTTTATAAATAGTTTTAAAACATTACGCTATAGGAAGTCATAAAGATCTTCACCTACTTAACACTTAAACCTTTAAGCCACCCAAACCTTGCTTGGCTTGTGTGTGCACATGTACATGTGTGTACATGTGTGTGCATACATGTGTCTGTACACATGTTTGGACACATTATTCTCATTCTTTCTTTTGTGCATCTATTCACAGTAGGTCCTATCTCTTATGCCCAGATTGTGGGGACCCCAAAGATCACTAGGAGACTGAAGCATGTATGTAAAAGCAAAGACCCTTTATTTGGGCTTAAGCTTGGGGTCTCAGACTTCACCAATGCAGTGGATCCGTGCAGACAGCCCAGAACAATAGCTGAGCAGGGCTTTTATGGACTAAGGGATGGGGTGTTTACAGTGAGCATGATGTAGGCACAACACCATTATACAAAAACCAATCATAATTACACAGCATCCATGATAATAACATTAACCACTCAGAATCTATAGGGTATCTTTTACATTTGGTGGGGACCCTATCATGACCTTTGAGAGCCTTTTGAAATTGACCAATTATAAGGTGAGCTCAAAGAGGCATACCCATGTAGGGTTTGTGCAAGCAGCCAGTGACTGGCTAGTTAATACAAAGTAACTACCTATAGTCCCCAGACCTCTGCTCAGACCTCAGGAATGCCAGATATTTTTCCAGCCTTTCTTGATTGGCTAGTCTTGAGGGTGGTCCAAGGGTGGCTTTAGCCTTGAGCAACTTGTGGCTTTTCCCATCTCTGTTTTATTATTCTAGGAAACCAAAACTCAGGCCTACTTGCTTTCCTGTAGGGTCTGAAGCCTGTCATAGTTTGTTTAGCTCAGGTCTTTCACCGTCCTCAATGCATGTGAGCAGTCTCTACCTTTGAAATGCTAACAGTTCAGTGGATAAAAGAGAAACACCAAGTCATTTACTAAATGCTTACAATTTTGAAACTTCATTGTTTAAAGAGGTGTGGGGGGGTAGGCTCAACTCAGAATTTATTCCTATAGCGTACGGCTAAGTACCTGTTGCTCTTGCTTTTCTAACTTATTTCCGACGCAGGCGATGTCTGCTCATATAAAACAGCAAAGGGCTGGGCAGAAAAAAAGAGACAGCAATCCTAAAGGGAAATAAATGTTGAGACAAAATCCACATCCCTGGTTCTTCTCAATTGCATCAGTTAGGATTCTTGGCCACCTTTGACTCAGTATCTCTTCTCAGGAGAAGGAAGAACTAGTCTCTGTCCCAGCCTCTTCTCTGGGACTACTCTTGGGGGACAGGGCAATATAATCTACTCCATAGGGCAGATTTCAGGGTACTACTTGTATCTGGGATTTTTTTTTTTTCATCCGAGGCCACCATCCTTTACTCCAAGAGATCTTGGCCTTCTTTTTTTTTTTTTTTTTTTTCTTTCTCGCCTAGGCCAGGTCACCAACCCCACGGATTGCCGATAAACTGTCGTCAACATGGACTCGAACCTACTCAGCACCTACTCTGAGGGGCTTCGGGTCCGTCACCGCAAATGCCCGAGCTCCAGTGTCTGCACCTCTAGGGTGCCGCGGGCACTCGCTGCCTCGGAGGCAAGAGGTAACACTGCGGGAAACGGGGCGGCGAGATTCTTTCCAGACGGCAGCGCACCGACCAGGTCGGAGGAGAGCAGCCCGAGGCCAGAGCTGGAGGACGGAGACTGACGGGACCAAGGCCGAGCCGGCTGACAGGGCGGGGAACGGCGAAGCCCGCGCGCGGGCGGCGTGGGGAGCAACCC
>PVKB01008893.1:0-12103 GCA_004027205.1 Ctenodactylus gundi | reverse complement strand
CTGCCACAGGGTAAGATTAAGGTGAACTGCTAGAGAACAGAGTCTCCTTGGCATGGGGGAAAAAAAGCGGTTTGAGTCCGTAACAGACAAAACATTAAAATCAATACATTGAGATAATGAACACAATTCAATTGAGCAGATGAGGGGGAGGGAGCTAGAGCGATCTAAAAACTTGATGAAGCCGAAAGCCCCCGCTGAGAGCTTCTTTTGCCCCATTTGTGTAGAGGGTACAGGAGGTTAAGATGCCTCCTTGGTGCGTCAGGGACTCAGGAGTCTTTTTCCATAAGGAATTTTTCAATACTATACAACACCTAGTTATGTTATAGAAAATAATTATATTGTTGGTTCCAGTGTCTGTGGAGACATCAGGGACACCTGCCGTGCCCAGCGGCAGGAGGACCCAGGGAGAGCCAAGGACCCTGATCCAGCTCAGGGTAGCTCACCAGCCCTGTTTGGCAGCAATTATCACTTGTAATTCACCTTCTGGATCTCATGAAATGGTTACCAGCTTAGTCTTTGTTACATGTGAGGAAAGCTGAGTCACTGATCCCAGTGTCCAATGGCATAAAGATAATGAAACCAAGATCTGAGCTTCAGGGTCAAATCCAAGCAGAGTGGTCCAGAAGCTGTGCGTTCTGTGTGTGGAGGGGGTGCTAGGGGATGGAACTTGGTGCCTTGCACATTTGAAGTAAGCACTCTGCCACTGAGCTACGTGCCCAGACTAAGCCAAATGAAACCGGCTGAGTCGCTCTGAGATGGAAGAATAAGGTCATAGGGTTGGAGAGGAAAGGGAACAGGATGGACTCTGGGGACTCTGGAGGGTAGGTAAGGCTGGCAGGGAGCCCTGGAGTGAGTGCTCCGTTCCCCACCAGCTGTATGTCAGGGAGTAGAGCTTGTCCCAGCTGCGAACACCCATATCCATTTCCAAGCAGGCATTCTCTGCTTCCTTCCCTGGTCTGGGCTGCACAGCTAGAGGCTCTAAGCCTCCATGTCTCCCCACCTCCCAGCCCTAGCACCAGCCACAGGTCCACAGGTTGTCCTCCTGCTGGAGTGCAGGAGCTCTGGAAGCTCTGACGCCCCAGGTTTGAGTCCTACAACTCAGTAGCTCTGTGATCTAGGCACAAGTTAACCCGTGAGTTCAGGGATCAAGGAAGGTTCCTACCAGGACCTGTCTTTTGACAGTCTCCTGGAAAGCTGCATGCCCTGTGAGGCAATCATTTCCCGCCCTGCCAACAGGAACTCTAAAATCTTCTGCCCTGCTTGGTTTTTGGGCACTCCCTGGTACCCCAGAATAGGCAACCTGTAACCTCACCCTCCACCGACATAAGGGCAGAGAAGAGGGAGAGTTCCCCAAACCTCCCTGAGTTCTGCCCTTTTTTCCAGAAGAACCCCCTCTTTAGTGGAGGGGACTTGGAGGAAGAGGAGGTGGCCTCCTGGGTCCCTAGAGGGGCACGGTCTACTGTCCCATCTGTCCTGTCTTCCACAGTGTGGTCCTGCTGACCATGCCCTCCCTGAGAGGGAGTGGTTGTGTTGTGTGCGCGTCTGCGCACTCCTGTGTTCTGGGGGTGTAGCGCGCGTATAGGGGTATGTACTGACCTTCTAGTTGGGCACAGAGGCCATTTGGAGATGGTGTGGAGGAACTCTTGCTTCCCCCTGCAAACTGTCACTAGAAACTGTGTAGATCCACACTGGAAAGGGCACGAAGTGGGTAGGTAGGGGGCTAGGAAGAGCCAGGGGAGTGGAGCAGTGCACACGGGACCCTCTAGGGGGTCAGCCAAGTGAGTGGAGGAGCCGCTCTACCAATTCGCCACCCAGGGAGCTCCATCTTGGGCCATGCCTGCTCTCACGAGTTCTGCTGTATCCTGGTCCTCCACACCAACCCACCAGTTGTCCAACGCTTGGATTTTATAACGAAAAACCAACATGAATTTTCCACTGGCTTGGAAGGCTGGCACCACCTCTCCTACCAGGACAGGACATACATTTGCACATGCGTGTCAGTGCTTGGACCCTAGACCCAGAGTGCAGTAGGCACAGTGACCTCCATATTCTAGGGAACCGAACCCCCTCCCACTGTGAGAAGGGCTAGAAGGCTGACCACCCGCTGTGGGCCGGGATCAAGCATGGGTACCCAGCGCTTTCACACTTGACAATATCCTGCTCGTTTCTGTTATTTAGAGACAGGGTCTCACTGAGCCCCTAAGCTGTTCCGCTCTCAGACCCTCCTGGGTCTCCAGCCACTTACAGACCTGTCCTCTTTTCTGCCCCAACTTTTCCGACGCTCCGACGGGGAGCCCCGGGCACGGCGAACTATTTTTTTTTTATCGAGACAGGGTTTCGGTCTGCCCTGGCCTCACTATGGAGCCCAGGCTGGCCTTGGACGCATGGCAGTCCTCCTGCCTCAGCCTCCCGAGTGCTGGGGAATGAGACTCAGGGCCTTGTGATTACTAGGCAAGTACTTTAACATTGTGCCATCGCTCCAGCCCTTAAGGCGAACTTGCAGCCAAGTGCATCCCACATCTTACCTCACGCGCCTCCCACTGACACCCTGTTTTGTCTCCAACCCACAGGAAGAACTGGAGCGGCAGCGACTGTCCCAAGCTCCTCGTTGGTCTCCGTTAGCAGACAGAGCCCTGGACCCTAAATTGTAGGTGAGCCACCTCCTTAGTGTATGAGTCCTCCCGGGATCCAGCGAGCGGCACGAGGCATTTGGGGCGGTTTCTGGGCCCCAGCTGCCAGTCTCCAGAGGATCATAATGGGACCTGGGAGCCAAGCGACAGGCCTAAGTGAAGACCTCCAGGACAGCAAGCCTGGCGCAAGTGGAAGGGGGGTGTTGGGCCACCCCTTCCGAAAGAGCCACATGGTAAATACATGGGCTTCGTTGGGCGCCGGGTCTGTGTTGGAATGAGGTTAAGTGGGTGTGCTACTGTGCCATCAAGCCCCAGCATTCCAGCGACGCGCCTGCGTTTCCGGCTAGGGCAGGCTGTCAGCAGGATCCCTTAAAACAGCAAACCTTGTGGATGCTGCAATTTGAATACCAGATAAATTTCTCACATCACATAAGTCTGCATTTTTCTTCAGCTGTTTACAAAGGTAAAAATTACTTGTTGAGGAACGGCACAAAGGTTAGAGCACTTTACCTATTAAGTGGAATGCCCTGAGTTCGATTCCCCAGCACCACATAAACTAGTTGTGATGGCGCACGTCTGTAATTTCAGAACTTGGGAGGCTGTGGCAGGAGGATTGCCATGAGTTCTAGGCCAGCCTGGACTGCAATGGAAGTTCAGGACCAGCCTGTACTACAGAGAGCCTGTCTCAAAAAAAAAAAGAAATTTTTTTTGTTGTTGCAAAATTATCCAAGGGGCTGGAGTAATAGCTTAGTGGTTAAAGCCATTGCAAAGGGCTAAGTCAAGCACTAAGTATCCGAGTTTCATTCCCCAGCACCACATAAACCAGGCCTATAATCCCAGCACTCAGGAGGCCGAGACAGGAGGATTGCTGTGAGTCCCACGACAGCCTGGGCTCCATAGTGAGTTCGAGACCACTCTAGGCTACAGAGGGAGAACCTGTCTCAAAAAAAAAAAAAAAAAAGAAACCAAAACAAAACGAAACAAAACAACAACAACATCAACAAAAACAAGCACAGACTACAATACAGGTTGCACTCGGCCGCTAGGGCATATCTTGATGAGCCTCTATGCCAAGATCCCAAAACTGAAAAACTTTAGCGAGTTGCTAAGAGTTGCACAGTAAATTCCCTCTAGAGGCCAGTTCCCAGCTGGTCTGGGCCACACTGTCATTTTCTGCCACACTGTTTTGTGCTCCCCCCCCCCAAAAAAAAAAAACAAACCCACTTGGTACTAGAAAAAAAATTAAAGTGGAAAAGAAAAGAAAATCAGAAAAGCAAGCTTTCCTGGAAAAATTGAAAATCAGCTTTTAGCAGAGCCCAGTGACACAGGTTCATAATCCCAGCAATATTAGAGGTGAGGCAGATGGTTTTGAGCCTATGCTTGGCAACATACTGAGACCCTGTTTCAAATCAAAAATAAAAACTGGGCCTAACCAGCCTGATGAGGCCTGTAATTCTAGCACTCTGGGATGCTGAGTCAGGAGGATCACAAATTTGATCCCAGTCTTGATAATTTAGTGACTTAACAAAACCCTGTCAAAAAAAATCAAAGATAGGGGCTGGAGGAATGGCTCAGCAGTTAAAGCGCTTGAGCAAGCGCTAAGCCAAGCGCTAAGTACTCGAGTTTGATTCCTCAGCACCACATAAGCTGGGCGTGGTGGCGCACGCCTGTAATCCCAGCACTCAGGAGGCTGAGACAGGAGGATTGCCGTGAGTCCAAGGCCAGCCTGGGCTCTGAAGTGAGTTCAGGACCAGCCTGAACCACAGAGTGAGACCCTGCATCAAAAAATAAAAAATCAAAGGCTGAGGGCTTAGCTCCATAGTTAAAGTGCTTGCCTGGCATGGGCAAGATTTTGGGTTCCAATCCTCAGCACAACATAAAAATTACCCAACTAGAGGCTAGGCATAGCTCAGTGATGACAGTGCTACCTAGCAAGCACAAGGCTTTAGGTTCAATTCCCCAGCACCCCATAAGCTAGCATGGTGGCCAAGACCAGTAATCCCAGCACTTAGGAGGCTGAGGAAGGACAATTGCTTTAAGTTTGAGGCCAGCATGGGCAACATAATGAGTTCAGGACCAGCCGGGACTACAGAGTAAGGCTCTGTCTCAACAAATAAATAAAAATCAAAAGTAAAAATGGGATAGGGAGATAGCTCAGACTGAAGGCCCTTTGCCAGATACCCAGTACCAAAAAAAAAAAAAAAGAAAAAGAAAAAGAAAAAAAAAGTGCTAAAGATGAAATAGGGCTGAAGAATTAGCCTAGCAGTTAAAGCGCTTGTCTTGCAAGCTCAAGGCCCTGACTTTGATTCCCTAGTGCCACATAAAGTAAAGGTGAGTGTGGTGGTGCATGCCCGTTATCCCAGCTGTTGGGAGACCGAGGCAGGAGGGCTGCCATGAGTTCAAGACCAACCTGGACTCCATAATAGTTTTGGACCAGCCTGGACTTCAGAGCGAGACCCTGTCCAAAAAAAAAAAAAAAAAAAAAAAAAAAAAAAAAAAAAAAAAAAAAAAAAAAGAAAGAAAGAAAAAGAAATAGCCTGACTCTTAGCAGGTACCCAGCACCTGTTGAATGAGGATTTTTGTTCCTTTCTAGGACTGGAGATAAAGCCTAGGGCCTTCATGCTGACCTACATACTGTGCCAAGGTTTTAGTTTTGATTTTGAGACAAGATCTCATTTATTACCCACTCTTGCAGGCTCCAACTTGTGATATTCCTGCTTCAGCCCCCTAGGCAACTGGGATTATAGGCCTGTACCACCAGACCCAGCTAAAGGAGGAAAGGTTTATTTTGACTCTTGGTGTCAGAGGGTTTAGTGTGTGAGTACCTGGTGCCCTTGCTGTGGGCCTCAAGGGAGGCAGAACACCATGGCAGGAGGACATGGTGGAACAGAGGTCCTCACCTCATGACAGGTAGGAGGCAGAGAGAGGGGATAAGGCAGACAGGAAGGTGCCAAGACCACATACAGCATGCAAGGTACTCTCAGCTAGCATGGGTCCTTATAGCCATAGAAGATGGGGCCCAGGAAGAGGCTAGATCTTCAGCCACTTCTCTAGTGCTGATGATGAGGCTATTGTCTGTCCATTCCTCCAGGGATCTCTGTTGGGGAAACTCCATACAACCCAGTAAGATGCTACAGACTGGCTAATGGTCCCTTTGCACAATTCATCTTGAAATCATTAATAGGTTGTCTTAGTTACTTTTCATTGCTGTGACAGAATACCTGACAGACACAACTTAAGAGAGGAAGGTTTATTTTAACTTAGTTTTTGAGGGTCACAGTCCATTCACAGGTGGCTGGTAATGGTGGAAACACATGGCAGAGGCACAGACAGAGATCTGTTCATGGTATGGCACACAGGAAGCCAAGTGAGGACAGAAGGGTGGAACTAGTGTATACCCTTCCAGGTCCTGGCCCCGTAATCCACCCTTTCCAGGTCAAGCCTGTGTTCCACTTCTTCCAGGTCACACACCCCGTACTGTACCACACACCCATAATCTGTAATCTACTACCCATTCTAAATCTACCACATACCTCGAATCCATCCTTCCTGACCAGGTTTCACCTCTTAATAGCACGTGGTTCCATAGGCATTCCGCAGCATCCAAATACATGAAGTTTTTGGAGAGACATCCCAGATCCAAACCAAGTCATAGGGAAAGTGTAGGTCTTTTAGTGTTAAGAGCCCTGAGACTTTTGCTGGTTGTGTGTGTGTATGTGTTACTAGGGATTGAAATCTGACCTTTATACTCTAGCCCTTTTTGTATATTTTATTTTGAGATAAGATCTAAGTTGCCCAGGTTGGGCTTAAAATTGTGATTCTCTGCTTCAGCCTCTCATGGTGCTGGGGTTCGTTCCAGGTGTGTACCATGGCTAATAGCTTAGAGCTTTGAATGACAGCAGCTATCAGCAGTGTTAGGAGTCCTCCTAGCTATTTGGAGCCAGCAACAAACACGAGGCCTCAGAACTTTCCCAAAGCAGAGACAGGGTTGCCAGCAATCATTTTGCACTCTCCATTGTTCTCTGGCTACTAACTGCCTTCAGTACAGGCCCCAAATGCTGGCTGCTTTCAATACCAGCAACCCCGGGCCTTACCAGCTCTTAGCATACCAGAGCAGCATGCTTCTCAAGGTTTCTGCTATGATGCCCTGCTTAGCCTATTCATAATGACTGTCATGCCTTGTATCTGGAATGTTCCTGAGACCTCACGTGTTTGGATATTCAGAAGTGTACATAGATTTTACATGCTAAGCTATTAGGAGGTGTGGCTTAACCGGAAGGGGTGGATGACTGTAGCTTGACCCAGAAGGATATGCTAGCTTTGCCCTTCCTGGCTTTCTTGGCTTCCTGTCTCACCATGCTCTGATCAGCTTCTCTCTAGGTCTCTGCCCTGTGCTCCCATGAGTGCAGGCTGCTAAAACCCTTTCTCCTATATGTTGGAGGTGTCGCTTACGTGCCCCAGCAATGTAAAAGTAAGAAGTAAATCAGTACCTGAGAAGTGGGGTGGTTGCTGTCACTTTCGTGAACATATGGAACTGTGTGTGAGAGCATTTGGAAAGACTTGGGGACGCTGGCTAGAGAAGCCTTGAAGTCATTCTCCGCCTAACTCCTAGAGGGCTGGGGTTATGAGTCTGTGCCACTGGGCTCTGTTAAAATCTAATTTTTAATTCCTCCAGAAAAGTTTCCTTTTTAATTTTCTTTTCTGCTTTCTTTTTAATTTTTTTTTCCTAGTACTAAGTGTTATATTTTTGGGCACAAAATAGTGTGGCGGCAGAGAGTGACAGTGTGGCACAGACCAGCTGGGTTCTGGCCTCTAGAGGGGATTCATTGTGTAACTCTCAGCAAATCATGTTCTTTATTTGGTCCTGGCTGGAGCATCTTTCAGTTCTCACATCCTGGGTTAGAGGGTGATTAAGATACACCCTAGGAGCCAAATGCATCCTGTAGCCTATGTTTGTACAGCTTTTTAACAAGTAATTTTTACCTTTGTAAACAGCTGAAGAAAAATGCAGACTTATGTGATGTGAGAAATTTATCTGGTATTCAAATTGCAGCATCCACAAGGTTTGCTGTTTTAAGGGATCCTGCTGACAGCCTGCCCTAGCCGGAAACGCAGGCGCGTCGCTGGAATGCTGGGGCTTGATGGCACAGTAGCACACCCACTTAACCTCATTCCAACACAGACCCGGCGCCCAACGAAGCCCATGTATTTACCATGTGGCTCTTTCGGAAGGGGTGGCCCAACATCCCCCTTCCACTTGCGCCAGGCTTGCTGTCCTGGAGGTCTTCACTTAGGCCTGTCGCTTGGCTCCCAGGTCCCATTATGATCCTCTGGAGACTGGCAGCTGGGGCCCAGAAACCGCCCCAAATGCCTCGTGCCGCTCGCTGGATCCCGGGAGGACTCATACACTAAGGAGGTGGCTCACCTACAATTTAGGGTCCAGGGCTCTGTCTGCTAACGGAGACCAACGAGGAGCTTGGGACAGTCGCTGCCGCTCCAGTTCTTCCTGTGGGTTGGAGACAAAACAGGGTGTCAGTGGGAGGCGCGTGAGGTAAGATGTGGGATGCACTCGGCTGCAAGTTCCCCGTAATCCTGCTCGTCTCCACACATCTCCTGAGCAGTCACTGGAAGCAGCACTGGGTGGGCGCTGGAAACCGGCCGGCGACCCGGAGAAGGCGGTGTTAGGACCCGGAAGCCACAGGCCGGAGGCGGCAGCGCACGGCTGTCAATCAAGCCGCGGCGGAGCGGGGGGCGGGGCGGGGCAGGGCGGGGCAGGCCGCGCTTCCTGCCGCTCGGGGCTGTGCGGAGCCGCGCGCCGGTGCCCCGCGCTGTGAGGTTCTGCCGCCCGCGGGCCCCGTTTCCGCGCGGCCGGACGAGGCGCGCGATGGAGCCGGAGCCCGCGCTGCTGCTGCAGGAGGCCCGCGAGAACGTGGAGGCGGCGCAGAGCTACCGGCGGGAGCTGGGCCAGCGGCTGCAGGGGCTCCGGGAGGCGCAGAGGCAGGTCGGAGGGCCGCGACCCGAGGGAGGGCGCGGGTGCCGGCCGCCGGGCGATGACTGTGGCGGACGCCGCGGGTGGGAGTGTCGGAAAAGAGGGGCCGGTGCGGAGAACAGGCTCGGAAGGTGGCTGGAGCCCCGGAGCGTCTGCGAGCGGGCCGGCGGCCGCGGAGGCGGTCTGAAGGGGAAGCGAAGTTCAGGGGACGGAGGGGGAGCGCGGGGCGATGCGGGGAATGGGCGCGGCGGCCGCGGTGGGGGCGAGCCGGGGGCCCCGCACAGCCGGGGCTCACCGAAGGTAGTGATGCCGAAGGGAGTCGGGGAAGCGCGGATTGTTCTGGAAAACCTAAGGGACTTACGGTCGTTTTAGAGAGCGCCGAGGAAACTTTGGGACGGCAGTAGGCTGGGCAGAGCTAAACGTGCAGGCGAAGTGAGCGTAGGAAGGGGAGGACTCAGGAGAGGACCGGAGACGAGGGGGACGGAGTAGCGTCAACGCTCACAACAGGGGGCTTGTGTTTGAATAACTCACGCTGTTGAATTTGGGGGGGGGGGGTAGCTGAGGTGGCGGTACCTGGGGATCAAGCTAGGGCCATCACACGCAGCGGTGTTCCCCGCCCACGTTTTGGTTTTCATTTTGAGACAGGCTTGCTAAGTTGCCCAAGCTGAGCTAGAATTTGGGGTCCTTCTGCCTCAGCTGATTCACGGAATGCTAGGATTCCGGGCCTGTGCACCTGGTAGGGCCTGATGCAGTTTCGGAAACTCATGTGGAGTTATCTCATGGTAGATGGCGTAGAAATTAAGGTGAAGGTGGTTGGAAGGGGCATCAGAAGGAAAGCGAGATGCGAGACGGTGTAGAAAGACGAGGTGGAATGGAAAAACATTTAAAAAGCAGAATGCTGAAAGGAGAAAGTGACACTGTGAAGTGTGCAGTTATCAGTGCCATGGGGCAAGGGTTATCAAAGGTACAGGAAGGCTACCTGGCTTGTCTGGGCCCTCACCCATGCTCAGAAAAAGAGTAACACACTGGTAATGTATGCTAGTATAGATAATTCTTAGACTTCTACTAACACCAGTGCTTAATAGTGCTTTTTTTTGAGACTGGGCTTGTCCTGAAGTCACTGTGTAGCCCAGGCTGGCCTCAACTCAAGGCAGTCCTCCTGCCTCAGCCTCCCAAACTCCTGGAACTACATACATGTGCCATCTTGCTCAGTGTATGTAGTGCTGGGGAATGAACTCAGGCCTTGTGCTTGTTAAGCAAGTGCGTTAGCCGCAGAACTACTCCTTTAGCCCTAAAAATGGCTTTTTGAGGGAATGGCATTTCATTGGAATTTCTTTAAGTCATTTGGTATTGATATATATTGTTATGCTGGTAACTCCTGCATTGCGGATAATCTGAAAATGAGAATTGTCTTTGGATGTTGTCAACACTAAGAATCTTCCACCTGCATTTTGTTGTATGAATTTAAAAAATCTTTGTAGAGCTGATATCGGGTAGACGCTTTTTCATTTTAGTATCAAATCTGCGGGGCTGGAGGCACAGCTCAGCATTTAAAGCGTTTGCCTAGCAAGCTCAAGGCCCTGGGTTCCAGTTCCCAGAACCTCATAAGCTGGGTGTGGTGTGACACACCTATAGTCCCAGCACTTGGCCGACTGAGGCAGGAGGATTGCCCTGTGTTCGAACCCAACCTGAATTACATAGGGAGTTTAGTACCAGCCTGGTCTGGGTTACAGCGTGACACCTTGGGCTGGAGGAATGGCAAAACATCCAGAGCACTTGCCTTGCAATTGCAAGGCCCTGAATTCAATTTCCCCAGAAGGAGGTAAAGCCAGGTATGGTGGTGCATGCCTGTAATCCTAGCACTTGGGAAGCTGAGGCAGGATTATCATGAGTCCAAGGCCAACCTAGGCTCCATAGTGAGTTCAGGACCAGCCTGAAGTGCAGAACGAGACCCCATCTCAAAAACAACAAAAAAGTGACATCCTGTCTCAAAAGCAAAAACAAAACAACACAAAAAAAAACAAAGCTGAGAACAGCCTTTCCTTGAAGTGTATACCTGTAATCCTAGCGGGGGTGGGGGAAATGCATAGCAAAAATGAATAGCGGCTGGTTTGAGGCCAGCTTGGGCTACTGAGTCTGGTCAGGACCAGCCTGGACTTACAGAGCAAGACCCTGTCTCAAAAAAAAAATTCATATGAATAAATAAATACAAGACTCTTGTGCACACATTCCCAAATTGAGAGCAGAATCTAGACAGCATTGTCCTGATTTGGTGAATGCTTTTTAAGGCCTTACGGTTTAACCATGTGGATTTGTCTTTGAAAACACTTGTATTCCTTCTGCTCTTTTGAAATAAAGGTTTAAAATCTAAGGAGTATTTGAAAAGATTTAAATACCTTTTAGTACATGACTAATGACTCAGCCAGTTTAAACATCTTTCTTATGAGCAGACTGTTTGAACAGGAGTGTCAGCAGCTAAGGAGCAGCGGGGTTGACACTGAAGGAGTGAGGCTGATGCCCAGGAGTGTTCCCGTCTCATTTCTCATGTGATGTGTACCTTGCGTAACAAAGTGAGTGTGATGGCCATCCTAAGTGGGGCATCGCTCTCGACTTCTCAGCCTGTATTCCTTTAATAATCTGTGTTTTTTGAGAGAGGGTCTCACTTTATAGTCCAGGCAAGTCCAGAACTCCCTAAGTAACCCTGGCTGGCCTCCCCTTGGTTCAGCCCCGTGGGTGCTGGAATTACAGACGTGCACCAGCATGCCTCACTCTCTTCAATTATATAGCCAGTGATTTTAAGACAGTATATACTTTCCTATAATTTAGTGTAGTTTAGTGTGTTTTGTTAAAGGCCATGGTCTTGGGCTTGAGGCAGAAAAAGCACTTAAGTACATCCATCATAGATTGCCAGTGACCTTGCCTTTGGATTAGACTGAGTTGTAATATAGCTTTCTTGTCACTGGAATGCGTTCTGTGCCAGTGCCAGTTATAGCAGCTAATTCTAGTTGATGGCGCATGTTTGGGTTTGCAAAATTAAGTCCTCTGTCAACTTGCATTTTTAGCAAAGTCTGTTAAAATAAGCACTTTTTTTGGTGGTTAGGATATTTTTAGAGTTCCAGTTGTTTTCAGAATAAATGTGAACTCTGGCTTTTTGGTGAAAGATTTTGCATGGGGAAGAATGAGAAGAGCCAAGAGAAAGGAATGCTGCCCTGTGTGTGTGTGTGTGGGGGGGGGGGGGGTATACTGAGAGTTGAGACCAAGGCTTTTTTGCATTGAACTGCGTGCCCAGCTCTCTTTTTATTATTTTATTTGAGGTATGGTTTTCTTAAGTCAATAAACTGCCTGGGCTGTGCTCTGATTTACGCCCAGCCTTCCAGGGTGGGATTACACCTGGCTTGTCGTTGATTCGTTGATTTACCAATGGATTTTTCTTTTTCTTTTTCTTTCCTTTTCTTTTCTTTTCTTTCTTTTTTTTTTTTTTTTT
>PVKB01008892.1:0-12070 GCA_004027205.1 Ctenodactylus gundi | reverse complement strand
CAAGAGAGGTGCCAAGCAGCTTTGAAGGGCAGATAAGATAGGACAGAAAGTAAGTGGGAGGATGAGGTCTCCTGAGTCTCTCCCCTCCGTGCCAGCTCATGCGTGCGGCGCCAAGTGTCCCAATCGAAGAGGTCAGTGGAGGAGACCCAGGGGGCCACACCCAGAACGACCCCTCAGACCGCAGCCGCCTATTCATCTGTAATTTCTGGGCTTCGGCTCTGAAGGAGGCACTTGAGCGCTGTAAGCATTTTGCTTAGAAGTTGCACTTCCCACCACACAAGGGCCGGGGGAGAGGAAAGGTGAGCGCATGGCAGGGCCCCCTCATCCCAAGAGTACCAGACCCAGGCGGGAGTCTGTCGAAGCAGGAACTCACTTTATTCCGGAAGTACAGAAGCTTATATAGGGTAGAGGGAGAATGTGGCAGAGGGGAGAGCTGGCGATTTGACGTGGTGTCCACATAAGCGGGCGTTAAGCCAATCAGCAAGATGTCCATGGAGGCAGGCGCTGGGTGCTCACAGCAATAGTACTGGGATCATGCACAGTCCACGGTGGTGAAAACGGCTAGGCAGTCATCTTCCTTGGTAAATACCCGAGGTGGCCGCCCCGGGACTTCTGGCGGGCACCAGCTTAGATGTCACCCCACACAGTAGGGACCCCTGGGGACAGGACAGAGAAGCAACAGGAGAGTAGGGAGCAGTAGGTTCCATCAGGGACAGGGCAGAGTAGCAATGGGACAGTAGGGGGGTTATAGGGACCTCTGGGGACAGGACAGAGGAGCAGCGGGACAGGAGGTGAACAGTAGAGACCCTGGGGACAGGGGAAATAAGCAGAGGGACAGTAGGAGAGCTGAGGGGACCTCAGGTGAAAGGGCAGGGAAGCAGTAAGGTCCTTTTGGGACAGGACAAAGAAGCAACAGGATAGTAGGGAGCAGTAGAGACTCCCAAGGATGGGAGAGGAGCAGCAGGACAGTAGAAGCCAGTAGGGACCCCCAGGGACAGGACAGAGGAGCAAAGGGACAGTATGGGAGCAGTAGGGCGCACCGCAGATAGGGCAGAGAAGCAACAGGACAGTAGGGGGCAGTAGGGAACTCCAGGGACAGGACAGAGAAGCAAAGGGAAAATAAGGGTGCAGAAGGGACTTCTGGGTATAAGACAGAGAAGCAAAGGGTCAGGAGGGCAGCAGGAGGGACCCCCGGTGACTGGGTAGAAGAGGAACGAGACAGTAGGGGAACATTAGGGACCTCTGCGGATACTGCATAGAAGCAGCGGGACTGTAGGGAGCAACAGGGACCTCTGGAGACAGACCAGAGAAGCTACGTGACCGTAGGGGGGCAGTAGGGCCCCCCAGGGACAGGGCAAAGGAGCAATGGGTCAGGCAGGTAGCAGTAAGGACCTCCGGGGACAGGGCAGAGAAGCAAAGGGACAGTATGTGAGCAGTTGAGACCTAAGGGAACAGGGTAGAGAAGGAACGGAACAGTAATGGTCAGTAGGTCAGTGAAACCTTAGGACAGTAGGACGGGGAGCAGTAGAGACTCCCAAGGACAGGGCAGAGGAGCAATGGGACAGTGGAGGAGCATTAGAGACCCACGGGGACAGGGCCCAGAAGCAACAAGACAGTTGGGGAGAAGTTGGGGCCTCCAGGTACAGGGAAAAGGAGCACCAGGACAGTAGGAGAGCAGTATGGACCCCTGGGGATAGGGCAGAAGAACAACGGGACGGTAGGGGACCAGTAAGGACCTCTGGGGACAGGGCAGAGAGGCAACGGGATAGTAGGGGAGCATTAGGGACTCCTGGGGACAGGGCAGAAAAGCAGTGGGATATTAGGGGAGAAGAGGGGACCTTTGGGGACAGGGCAGAGCAGTTACAGGTCAGTAGGGACCCCAGGGGACTGGTAAGAGGAGCAACAACACAGGAGCGGGCAGTAGGGACCGTCGGTGACAAGGCAGAGAAGCAATGGGACAGTAGGGGAGCGGCAGGGAACTCCGTGGACAAGGCAGAAAAGCAAGGGGACAGTAGGGGACAGTACAGACCTCCAGGGACAAGGCAGAGAAGCAAAAGGACTGTAGGGGCCGATAGGGGTCCCCGGGGACAGGGCAAAGGAGTAATATGACAGTAGGACAGCAGTAGTAACCCCCAGGGACAGGGCAGAGGAGCAACGGGACAGTAGGGGGGCTTTAGTGATCTCCGGAGACAGGACAGAGGAGCAACTGGACAGGAGGCCAGCAGTAGAGACTACCGGGGACATGGCAGAGAAGCAGTGGGACAGTAAGGGAGCAGTACGGTCCTCCAGAAAGAGGGGAAAAGGGCAATGGGACAGTGCGGAAACAGTAAGGACCCCCGGGGGAAGGGCAGAGAAGCAACCGGACAGTAGGGCACAGTTGAACCTTCGGGGCCAGGGCAGACAAGCAATGGGAGAGTACGGAGAAGTAGGGACCTCCGGGGACCGGGCAGAGGAACAATGGGATGGTAGGTAATCAGTAGGGACCCGGGGACAAGGCAAATAAGCAATGGGACGGTAGAGGAGCAGTAGTGACGTCCAGGGAGAAGGTAGAGAAGAAACGGGACAGTACTTGGCAGTAGGGACCCCGGGGTCAGGGCAGAGGAACAAAAGGAAGGTAAGGGAGCAGTATGGAGCCCCAGGGACAGGGTAGGGGTCAGGAGGGCATCAGTAGGGTCCTTCTGGGACAGGGCAGAGGAGCAACAGGGCACAAGGGCCATTAGTGACCTCTCGGGATAGCAGAGAAGCAACGATACAGTAGGGGAACAGTGGAGTCCTCTAGAGACAGGGCACAGAAGCAAAGGGACAGTAAGGGAGCAGTAGTGACATTGGGGGATGGGGCAGAGGAGCAACAGGACAGTAGGGGAGGAGTAGGGACCTGGGGGACAGGGCAGAGGAACAACTGAACAGTAGGGGAGAAGTAGCGACCTCGGGGGACAGGGCAGAGAAGCAAAAGGACAGCAGGGGGCAGTAGGGGCCCCTGGGGACAGAGCAGAGAAACAGTGGGACTGAAGGGGGCTGTAGGTACCTCCGAGGAGAGGGCAGAGAACCAACAGGACAGTAGAAGAGCAGTAGGGACCTTCGGAGACAGGGCAGAAGAGAAGTGGGACAGTAGGGAAGCAGTAGGGACCACCATGGACAGTGCAGAGAACAAACAGGACATGACGGAGCAGCAGGGATCTCTGGGGGCAGAGCCGAGCAGACCAGCAGTGGGACATTAGGGGAGCAGCAGGGTCCCCCAGGGACAGAGCATAGAAGCAGTGGGACAGTAGGGGAGCAGTAAGGCCCTCCTAGGACAGGGGACAATCCCTACTTGGCCAGCAGGGGGCGCTGCATGCCTTCACGGTCTTCCTGTCTCATCCCCGTTGGTGGTTCTTTGGGGGCCAGGGCTCCCCTGCTCTCAGAAATCTTTGTTCTTGGAAATCCATACTTCTGGCTTTAAAGAGTCATCTGTGAGGAGGTTCAGGCAGGAGGATTGCCCTGAGCCCACGGCCAGCCTGGGCTCTGTCATGAGTTTGGGGCCAGCCTGGGGTGCAGAGCGAGACCCTGTCTCAAAAATAAATAAATAAATTTCCAGAAAGAAAGGAAATCTGGGCCTGATGGCACAGGCCTGTCAGCCTGGCACTTTAAGAGGCCGAGGCAGGAGAGGCCGAAGCAGGAGATAAGAGGCCGAGGCAGGAGAGGCCGAAGCAGGAGAATCACAAGTTCGAGCCCAGCGTGGACAATTCAGAAACTTAGTGAGACTCTGTCCCAAATAAACAATAAAGACAGGGCCGGGATGTAGCTCAGACTGAAGGCCTGGGGGTTCCATCCCCAGTACTGCAAAAAAAAAGGTGGGGGATTGGGAGGGGGACACATATGCAAGTTTGATGTATGGACGTTTTGCCTGAAACTCGAGGTCTGAGACACGTAGGTTCCCACGGGCACGAAAGACCATCCACGTTGTGGGGACGCGTCTCTGCGCAGAGACCTGGGGCTCGGGGCATAGGGCCTCCCTCATAGAAGGCCGTCCAGTGGAAACCCACCTGGGTCTCACCTCGGCCCTCTGTGGAATGACCAGGCCTGCAGCAGCATTCCAGTGAATTGTGACGACTTGATTTTAATTAACCTCCTGGAAGCCGGTGACAACTTGCTAAGGGGTCCTATGCGCGCACCCTGACATTATGGACAGACTCTCCTCGGCCAGGAGGGGACGCTGCATGCCTTCCAAGGCCTTCCTGTCTCATCCCCTGATGTAGGCGGTTCTCCAATGCCAGGGCTCCACTGCGATCAGAAATCTGGCTTGTAAGAGTCATCTGTGGGGAGGCTGAGGCAGGAGGACTGCCTTGAGTCCAAGACCAGCCTGGGCTCCATCATGAGTTCAGGGCCAGCCTGGGTTACAGAGCGAGACCCTGTCTCAAACAAAAGCAGGAGGACCACATACAGCCTATTCAGTGACACACAGCAGTGACCAAAAAGTACCCTGGCAGTTCAAACTCGAAACTTTCATTCCAGGACAGACATGCCCTCCTGCTCTGGACTCGCCTGTCCACACCCCTCTCAGGCACTGTGCCAGAAGTCTTCTTTCCTGAGTGTCTTCATGAGAGGTCTTCAAATTCAGGGACTGTGTCCACCCACAGAAAAGACAGCTGGCACAAGCATGGAGGTGTGTCCTTGACCACTGCGGTGACCAGATCTGTTCCATGGGATGCTGGCTCCTCTCCAAGGTCAGCATGAACTTGAAAGGTAAGCATTTCGAATCAGTTGCGACAGCACAGCTCCAGACACTCGGAAAAGGACTTCTGACAGGGCTCCAGACGGTGGCCAGAGGGAGGGTGCGCGTACTCGGAGACGGGACCATGCCCAGTGGTGGTTTCTCTTTTATTACTTCTTTATTTGGAGGGGGGGGGGGTCACATAGTTCTTGGGATTTTTATTTAAGGTAACTACGCACATCTGCTTGTAGGACATGAGAAAGCACCAGCACACACAGCAGACACGAAGGGGCAGAATGCAGGACCCCCTTCCTATCACCCATCCTTTCCGCCTCTGGTCGCCCTAGCTGTCCCCTCTCCCTCCCTCCTGTCCCCCCTCATGTCCCAGCTTTCTGTCTTCCTTCCTATTCCCCTCCTCCCATCTCTCCAGTCTTCCCTTCTGTGTCCCCCCCCCCCCCCCGCGTTAGGGTGGGGCACTCTGCTTTCCTCCTGTTGACTGCACATGAGCAGGAACGAGGGACTGCTGCCCACAAGGAGAAGTAGGCAGGGAAAATGCTGTTTGTGGTTTTTCTTAATACAATAATTCAGGGGAAACGAGCTGGCTTGAAACATTAGTCCTGCACTACTCCCAAAACAAAGCCTACCAGTGCGGTGAGAGTCCCCTGGGCCTGTGCTGATACCACATGCCCCTGGGACTGCTCCTCTCCCACCTGTCAGCTCGGTCTGCAGTGGTGCCTTTTGGTTGCCAGGTGAAGGGTCCAATTCTAGACCAAACAACAGACTGGTCAAGGCCCTTAGCCCATGTAGCCTTGTGCCATGGACAAGTCTAGGGCCAGTCCTCAGCTCTGCTTGGGGCCGTTCCTAGAAGGACCACCCAGGTCCTGTGGTGTTACCACCAGAAAGGAACAGACTCGGCCTTGATGGTCTCCAGATCTATGCGGGTGTGCTGGGGTTCTGGCTGTGCTTAGTCACCTTCGGGAGTGCCCACTCTGTCAGAAGCCACCACCATGTGAGATACAAGACGAGGCTGGCACTTCAGCTTTCTACCGTGTTGCGGAAAAACAGCAACTGCTAGAAATAATTCCTTTGGTTCCAAAAGCACAGGAGGCCTGGATTCAGCTTGAAAACATGCCTGCTCAAAGGAGCAAGCAAAGCCTCATGGATTTGGGACACCCACAGAAGGATGTGGCAGGACACACTGGGAGCCTGTGATGAAGTCCTCCCTCTAGCCCAAGAGCTAAAGGAAGAGCCAGACAGAAGTGCTGAACAACAGCACGTGTGTGCCAAGACCAGCCGTCCCCAGTCCGGGAGACAAAATCTCTAAGATCCCGAGCTGCTGAAGCCAAAGTCACTAGGAGGCGCTAAGGCATCAGCCAAACAGGACTTGAGAATGAAAAGGGCGGACTCTGGAACGGGCAGAAACAGCTGGTCCTGGCTCCTGGAGTGGGGGAGGAGAGTGGAGGAGCTGAAGAGACAAAAAGCATGGGGGGAAGATTGCAGGGTCCATGGAGTACAGCATCTCCAGGAGAACGAATGTCAGAGCATAAACCAAACTGCATGTGTTCTTAGGATGGCCAGCATAAGACAAAAGTGAAACTGGACTGGGATTCAACTGTCTGAAGTGAAAAAATCCAAGGAAGATTTGAGTGAACACGTCCCAGAGCCCCAAGGCGAAAGCGCCACATTGGTGTTCAAACAGGCACTGTTGGAAGACAAGCGGAGGCCGGGGGTCAAGATTTGAGAGCTCCGGGAACACTACCGAGAAAATGGGCTGGGACTTCTCCAAAAGTGACCAGAAGCCAAAACATGCCAATCAGAACAAGAGGACCGACTCGGACAGGAGAAAAGAAGGGTGAGCCCGGCGACTCAAGGGCTGCAGTTGTACAGAGCTGAGGCCGACGATCTCCAGGAAAAGCTGGAGTATCGCGCACATGTGTGAGCATCAGAGAACCTTCTTCCCAGACAGCAGCACGGGAAAGCAGGGTGGCCACCTGCGCTGCTCAAGGTATCGCTGAGGATTTCAGACAACAAAATGATCACAACGCCAAGAAAAGCACTGAGGGCAAGTTGAAATTTCAAGATTTCCACCAAGATCCTCAAGCACTTTACGCTACAATTTCTACAACTGGCACAAGGCGCTTCCAGTACGGGCCTTCACATACGGATGCTACCACTCTATCCAGGAAGAGAGCTTCCATCCCTCTTCCTGACTCTAAGGGAGAAGGAGCCACTTTCATCCTCCCTTCTCCAGGGAGTGGAGGAAGAGGCTCTACAGGCCCAGAGAAGCATCCACATCCTGAAACAAGGGTCAAGAACTGAGACACGGCGCTGATGGTTTCACTTACCCTTTCAGAGCAGCTTCTGACACTGACATAGCATGTCCTCCAACACAACAGGATCCCAGCGTCATGGTGTCTCCCCGAGTGTGCATGGATCAGCCTCCGTCACCTCTGCCTCTACCAGAAAAAAACACAGACCAATTTGATTTCAAATCTACTGGATGGACAGAGAGCATCTGAGTCAAACCCCCACATACACATGACGACACTGAATGCCCTCAGAAACCGGAGCTCAGTGGATCCAGGCTAGTGGGCCATACTGAGTGTACAGCAGGATGCAGAGACAAGGAATCTTCCATCTACACATAGGCAAATATTGAGGGTCACTTGTCATGAGCTCTGCTTGCTGGAAAACTTCACATAGATGGAATGCGAATAAAGTTGGGTTTACCAATTATCCAACAGACAAAATCGCTATCTTTTAAAGAATAATCAATATGTATCATGTTCTACAGCAAGTTTTTTAAACCGACATCTTGATTTGGCTTCCTTACAGGGCTTCAGGTAGAGAAATTGTAACTCTAGTGTCGCTACGTACAGACCGTTATTCTCAGGGAAGGGAGTCAGATACAGGACGTTGGGGAGAACATGATTTTTCTATTAGGAGAAACAGGGAATACAAATAAATAACACACTTAGTTGGGCAAGATATTGAGAATGAGGGGAATGAGGGAGGATGGGGGGAGGTTAAAAAGGGAACAAAAAGGGAACGTGAGAGGGATGCAATACACACACACAAAGATCTTGAGCTTCTCCATTATGTATTTCTCACACACACACACACACATTAATGAAGAAAATTAACAAACACTGAAACTCAAGGATGTCAACTGACTTGGTCAAGGTCTCACACTAAATTAGGATGCATCAGCATGAATTGACTGTTTTAGAATACGGCAATAGATGGGCCTTAAAATCTTAGGTGAAACACACTGGTCAACTGAGAGAAAAGCAAAGTATCAGTCACAGAATTATTCAGGTTGCTCTTGTTCACGTGGTCTCTTACAATGATAGTAAGTATCTCAATTTAACCCAGAAGAGCAGAATTTTCTCCTTTTATCTTCTGAGTCAACATATACAGAGAAAACAATTGGGTATTTTAACCTATTCCAGGTGTACAGGTCCCTAGCACTATGCATACTTTTCATAAATGTGTACGTGTGCATGTGTAAACATCACAACTGGGTACTTCTAAACTTATTTCATCACACCAACTTAAAAACCTGGTTCTGCTATGCAATTTCACCTTTCTTGCTTTTCCAGCCTGACGTCGTGATTAATCTATGTCCTCTCCATAAAATTCATGATTTACAGAAGTCCCTCACCCTCAAAACTATAATATTTGAAAACAGAAGAGGCATTAAAAAGTTAGGACAATCGTTGTGCCTAGACAGACAAACCAGTATTTTCAGAATGGCGATAAAATCAAAACACCCACACAGACTCAATGAAATTGGGATGAAAAGACCAAATGCAGTTCTTCAAAGATTTGGAAGATGCAGTCCTCAATCTGACATGAACCAAATGAGACCATGAAGAGCCCAAGCTATTCTCACCAATGATTCCAAGCGGGGAGTGTCACAATTACAAGCAACAGTGATCAAAACCAAATGATAATGAAACCAACACAGAAAAGTGGACAAATGAAACTCAATTCAAGATTCATAATCCATCCCAAAGTCGTTTCAGCCACCTGATCTTGAAAAATCAATTTATGTTTATGGTACAGTGGAAGAACAAGAGCCACTTTGAGAAACCACTCTGGAAAAACTTATCCACATGCAGAAGAATGAATTTAGAGCCTGCATTCATCCAAAGACATCCCAAAGGCCCAGGAACTGGCAAGCCTATCTTACTCAACGTACCTACCTGAGTGAAACTCTGCTGTGTGGTGGGCATCACACCATACCCCATAAGTAAATACAATGCTATTTTGAGTAACAAGACAAATAAAATTGTAATTTTATAGACACAGGAATTGAGCCTCCAAAAAGTGATATATCTTTAGGATTCCCGAGCTAAAGTGAAGCAACAGTTGAGTTGGATCTCAGATCTGATCCGCAAACTCCTATTCTGAGATGGACTTTGTTGTTGTTTTTGAACAAGGTTCTTGTGCTGTAGCCCAGGGTGCCTTGAGCTCTCAGTCATCCCTGTGCCTTCCTTACCATCCCAGATGCTGAGGGGACAGGTGTATGCTGCCACACCCTGCTCAAAGTCTTTTGAGTCCAGTCACTGTGTCATCATCTTGTCAAGATGCAGGAACGAGATTTTAACGAACATCAAGTAGGAGCCAGACACAGGACCATCTACACAAGAGATCAAAGGAAACAAGACGGGTGAATCCCAGCCACGCCACACCCTATGCCTGGTCCCGGTTTCTACAACTAAGTGGGGTTCCGGAACAGTCATTCCAGTGCTTAAGTGTTAGGAAGGGCTTCACATTCAGCTAATTAGCAGCCCGTTTTCTTTTTTCTCCTTGTTTTTCTTTTTTTTTTTTTTCTTTTTTGAGAAGGGGACTCTGACTAAGTCATAGAATTTCCCCAGGTTCACCCATGGGGGAGGGAGGTTGAGACAGAGGTGAGGGGTTTGGGGGTTTGCCAAGAGGGCGGGGTATGCACGAGATATGCTGGAAGTCATCATACTGTGAGGCCCCCTGGCAGCCTAGGCCTCACACAAGTCTCTGGTCTCTGTCTACCTGCTATGCTTTGGATCTGGAATGTCCCCGGAAAGCCCCATTTGTTTGCATGGTCTGGTGTATCTAAGGAATCATGTGCTATGACAAGGCAGGGCCTGGTCAGAGGAGTAGACTACACACATGGCGTAGGTTGGGGGCACGTAGTAGACGCTGGTTCTTGAGCACCTCACACAGTGGGTGAGCTAGAGGAGCTAGACCATTGATAGAGACTTCACATGGAAGGGGCAGAGCGCAAGACTTAAGCCACAAAGGGCAGATCACTGAAATGGGACCTGGAAGGGGACACGCTAATTCCACCCTTCTTCCCTGGCTTGTCTTCCATTAGGCCACCCTGTGCACAGCTTCCTCCAGACAGAAATCGGCCATGGGCTTCCAGCACGGCCAGGCACCCACGAATGGGGTTGCTTCAGACCTCCAGAAACTGACAGCTACACAAATCTTTCCTCTTCGAGGCTGGGGATCTTCTGATACTGGTCCCAGCAATAATAATGTAACTAAGCCTCCCACCAATCAACAGGCAAGGGATTGAAAAAGAAGACCCAACCATTTGTAGTCGGAGACGCACTTCACCCACAAAGAGGCAAAGGCTCAAGGTAAAAGGATGGGTAGGAATACTCAATGCCACTGGAGCCTGAAAACAAACAGGGGGAGTCAGCTGTACTACACTGTATTATTCTTTTCCAAGGCACAGCCGATCTCAAATCAAAACAGGTCTGAAGAGAAAATGGTGGACACTACATACCGGTTAAAAGAATCAATCCAACAGAAAGAGTGCGTGATTACAAAGAGATGCATCCAGTGCTTCGTACAACAGAAACTACCAGAGAGGAAATGTCAAGTGGACCCCAACACAGTAATACCAGGGGGCTTGAAATAACATCATCGAATAAATGGACAGAATTAAAAAAAAAAAACATTTTCAACTTTTGGTATTGAGTAAACAAGATCTTCACACACAGGAAAAGAACATTAGATCCTTATACATAACCACACTCTAGACTCACATCCAAATAAATTGAGACATCGTACATGAATTTTAAAAACACAGAAGAAATGGGCCGACCAAAGAGGTAAAACCCTACAAGACACCAGGACAGAAAATGACTTTCTGGACAGATCCCCAAATGCACAAGAAATCTCAGCAAGAATCCCAATGAAGCACTGGATTAACCCAGAAACTTCTGCACAGCAAAAAGAGCGATCGACAAGGTGAAAAGACAACACACGGAGCAGAAAAAGATATTCACCAACAATACTTCAGATGCAGGATTAGGATCTAGAATACAGAAAAATCTCAAAACCTTAAAGACCTCTAAAATAAGCCCATTAAGGAGTGGGCAATTGAAAAGGAAAGAATCTTCTCAAAAGAAGGAATGACCAACAAGCACGGCAGAGCACACACCTCCCTGACTGTGTTCTTAGGAAGGACACCGTAAGAAGGGAACGAGACCAGACTCACATTCACCTGTCTGAAGTGGAGAAAACCAGAGAAGATTTGACTGAACATGTGACACAGCTCCAGGCTGAAAGGGCCTGCTTGGGTTCTGAAAAGGCACTGTTGCCTGACAAGAAGCGGAGTGCCCCGAGACTACTACCAAGAGAAGGGAATAAGACTCTATCGAAAGTTGGCAGAAGCGGAAATGTGCCGGTCGGAGCAAGAGGACACACACTGCGGGGTGAATGGAAGGCTGAGCCTGGCAATTCAACTGCTGGAGTTCTACAGAACACAGGCCAAAGGTCTCCAGGAAGAACTGGAGAGCACCATCCACTTTTATCAGTGACAGGTGACTTCTTACCAGAGAGCAGCACAGGAAAAGTGGGTGGCCGCTTGCACTACTCAAGGTATCCGTGAAGATTAAAGATGAGAAAATGATCACCACACAAAGAAAATCGATGAGGCAGACTTGAGATGTCGAGCTTTTACCAAGATCCTCATGTACTTTCTGCTGCCATATCTAGGAGTTGCAGAAGGCATTTTCAGTACTGGCCTTCACGTCTGGGTGCTTGGCCCTCATCCAGAATGAAGAGAGCTTTCATCCCTCTTCACACTCTGTGGGAGGAGGAGCCACTTGCAGCCTCCCTGCTCCTCCAGGGATCGGAGGATGAGGCTCTGGAGGCCCAGGGAAGCCTCCGCACCCTGAGAGGACGTAGAACAGACAGACACAGCCCTGGTGGTTTAACTCACCCTTTCAGAGCATCTCCTGACACCGACTTCCCACCTCGTCCATCAGAACAGGACCCAGACTGACAGGATCTCCCCCAGCGTGCCTAGATGAGCCTCCATCTCCTCTTCCTCTACTGAAAGAAGAGAAACATCTGAGTTCCACTGGACTGGCAGCACTCAAG
>PVKB01008891.1:0-12142 GCA_004027205.1 Ctenodactylus gundi | reverse complement strand
TCAGGGTGACTGGGCCGTGGGGGTCTCCACTTCCTGAATCATCACCCAGGTCTCCGGGGATCCGGGTGCCCAGAGTCCATGGGTGGGCAGGGGCTCAGGTCCACAGGCTGGTTTAGGGACTGAAGGGACTAGAGAGGAGAAGGGAGGGGGCGGCAGGGGGCGTGGCGCTGTCACCTGGCAGGGCCCAGGCTAGCGCTCCTTCCTGCCCTTGCGCCCCTCTGAGCGTCACACGTGGGCCCTGCTTCCCCACTCCTGGTCGCTCCCTTTCTCCCTGCACAGGCCGCCAGATGCTGCAGCGTGTCCGGAGCCGGCCTCTGACCACAGAAGAGCTGGCTGCCTCCCTGTGGGTGCACCTGGACGTCGTGGACCTGTCTTTGGCCGCCAGCCTGAGTGTAATCTCTCAAGATTCCGTTGGTTTTCTTCTTTCGGTGGCTGTGTTTTTGGGAGAACTCCTGAAGTCCTCTGCAACCCTAGTAAGGACTGACAGCCCTGAAGAAGACGAGATGGACACCAGTGTGGGCTGGCCAATCATGGCCAAAATTTATTCCTTTTTTCTTCTTTTAATTTTTTTCTTTTCTTTTTTGTGGTACTGGGGACCAAGCCCAAGGCCTTAAGGCTCAACTACATCCCCATTCCTTTTTATTTTTGCATTTGAGACAGCATCTCAAAAGTCACTAAATTTTCCAGGCTGGATTCCCACTTGCAATCCTCCTGCCTCCGCCTCCAAGTTTGAGATTATGGGCCTGTGTCCCTGGGTGGGCTACGCTTTTCCATTTTTTGCTCTTTCAGTCTGTCAGGCGGGCCGTGCAGGTGTTTGAGGAAAGTCTGCTTACTGGAATGAAGCGCTGTCCTGCCCAAGACACTCAATAAAGCACCTTCCTGGTTTGCCATGTCTTTACTGAATGGGACTCTTTCTTTATCATAAATTCATTCAGCCCCAAAGGGCGTCTCTACATACCCGGGACTAGGGCTACTGGGTCCAGGTGGCTCACACTTGCGCAGGGAAGAAGCTGGAAAGCAGTTCTTGCAACTGTTTCTCTCAGATCAGGAGTCACTCACCTGCCCTGGGATGAGGGAAAGCAAGGGCTTCCCCAAAGAAGGCTCCTCCCAGGAGGCTCGCAGTCTGCAGCTGCTAACCTGCAGGCAGGTGGGGGCAGCGCAAAGGTGGGAGGGATCTAGACAGAGCAAGAAGATGTCCCACTCCCACTCTGTGGGTTAAATGGGCAGGGGGTCTGGCCTGGTAGCATGGGGCAGGCAGCCTTGTCCCCAGAGCCAGAAGTGGGCTGGCCTTGCAGGTGCGCATCTCTGGGTGCAAGGGCTTCTGGGCTCCCTTCTGCCCTAAGGAAGTTACCCAATGAGGTTCCCTGTACCTCCATCTCAGCACATTCCCCTGCAAGACCCATCTCTGGGGGAACTCCCCAGCCAAGGTCACGTTGGGATGCACGTGTCCTGAGCTTAGCTCCTGCTCTTCACGGCTGTCCCATCCCCGCTGGCTCTGTCCTCTTCCGATGTTACGGCTTGAAGCTAAGACACTTCCTTCCAAGACTTGTGTTTTAGAGGCTCCCCAGTGCCACCACTTTAAGATGGGGCCTTTACAAAGTCGTCAGATCCTGAGAACTCTGAGATCTTCAGGGAGAGTCTAGTTACTTTTTCGTTGCTCTGACTCAATACCCAACATCCACAAACTTAGGAGGAGAAAGGTTTATTTTAGTTCATGGTTTCAGAATGTCATAGTCCACACAGGGGCAGCCAGCAGCAGTGAAAGCACATGGCAGAGGTAGAGGCAGCTCCTCAGAAAAACACAGACAGGAAGCCACGTCCCATCACGTCCAGTCTCTCCCAGAGCAAGGCAACAGCATACATATACTTCCAGGTCCTATTCCCATGACCCGCCCCTTCTGGTTCCAGCCTCAGGGTTCACCCTTTCAGGTGTGGAAAGTGTGGTAAGCCCCCACTACACGCCTGTATTCCAATCTACATGCCTGCAATCAACCCCTCCACACCAGGACCCAATCTCCCAACAGAACACGTTTCCATAGACAATCCATAACAACCAAATACATGAGACTTTGGGGAACACTCCAGATCCAAACCACAATAAGAGGGTGAAACCACAGGTGAGATTTCAGTGAGACTCAGCAATTACCAGGAGATCAAACTGAAGATTCGTGAAGTCACCACTTCCAGGAAGCCAGCTGGTTTCCAGCTCCTGCACCCTGGGCTCTGGCTCTGGCTCCTGGCTTCCCCCTGCCACAGAGCACACAGCTTCTCACTGTCATGTCCTCCTACCACAATCTGCCTCTCCTTAGGCCACAGCCTTTAAACCCACCTAACCCTGTCCTCATTTGCACTGTTCTCATGTATTTGTCACGGTGACAGAAAATTCACTGACACAGAAGCCGCAGCAGGGCTGGAGGCTTAGCCCCCTGGTCAGAGCACTTGCCTAGCACACACATAGCCTTGGGTTCAATTTCCAAGCACCTCGGGAAAGAATGAGCTGGGTGTGGTGATACACACCTATAATCCCAGCACTGGAGGGGGATGAGGCAGGAGGATTTCAGTGAGTGTATGAGAAGCCTGGGATACTCAGTGAGTTTAGGACCAGCATGAATCACACAGCAAGAACTTGTCTAAAAAAAAAAAAAATGCCAGAGGATAGCAGAAGTGATGACAGTACAAGAAATGATTCAAGTTGGAATGTATTTGAAGTCAATGGTTTTCACATGTTAGTCACTAAAATTGGACTTACACTAGAAAAAGTCTTGTAAGTCAAAGCAGAAAAAGGGCACAACTGAAATACAAAATTCCCAATAAGAATATCAAGTTCATTGCATTGTTTTCCATTTTGTATTGTTTTTGTTTTGTTTGTTTGATTCTTTTTCCCCACTATTTTTATTAATATACATATGTAATACATAGTGTTTACAATGAATTTGGGTATTTCATGCGCATTTTGACCCTCCCACCCTCTCCCTATCCCTTCCCCCAACTCCGGCTATCACTTCATGTGGTTGTATAGAAAGTCTGTGTTCTGGATTTTTCAAGTCAGAGAAACTATACAGTACTTAACATATTAATCTTCTGCACCTAAATCATTTCACTGAAGTCACCACTCTAACTCGGCTTCCTGTTCCTCGAATGGGTGTTTGCTTCTTTAATTGACTGGTTTGCAGAACTAGGAAATAATCATTTGGGCCTCTCTTGTGAATCGTGGGAGTCTTTACCCCTCGGTCATTTGTTTCTAAATAAAGATGTTTTCAATGCCTTTTAAAAAAAGAAAAGTCAAGTTTTCTTAAAGAGTTCTCTGGATTAAGACATATCAGCTGCTCCTAGAATTGTTTACTCCTGACCATCATCCTTCTGTCCATAGATGAGGATGCTCATGAATTAGAACTACAGTTTTGTTTGAAGTGTGTCATGTATCTTTGTAACTCTGTCTCCCATGGTCACTGGCATAGAATATTTGAGGAAACATAAACAGTTTCAGTGCTGTAGAAGTTAAAAACATCTGACAGCATTATTAAATTCAACAGGGAGGTAATTTTGATTATCCCATAATTCTGGAAAAGCCCAATAAAATGAACAGACATGAGGAAAGTAACCAGACAAAAACACCACTGCAAAATTAATACAGGTTTTCTCCTGAGAATTGAAGAAATATACTGCCCCCAAGGAGAGAGAGTTACTGATACAGAGGAGAAGGGAATATGGCAGGAGGGACCTGTACTTGCTCTCCTGCCAAAGAAGACCTGCATTGTGGTGATGATGGAGATGGAGAGGTACTGGATGTGCACTCCAGCAGGCCCAGGAAGATTGCTCTGTGCAGGCCGTTGTTTGTGGTGCTGGAGAGAGTGGCCTTGGTCAAAAGCTCCCTGCAACCCTACTCCTAGCCAGGACACTGAGCTTAGGCAAGTTCTTCCAGAGGCTGAAGGAGCCCAGAGGATAAAGCCACAGGTCCTGGTGTTCTTTCTGAAACTTCCTACTGAGCTTAAGGAAATTCTCCCAATTTTCTCCTGCATGTGAAAGGACTCGGTGACTTGAATGTCTTTTGCTGTGGGGACTTCCACTGTCCCTCCCTGGGACATCAATGAAGCTGTCCCATCAAATCTTCATTTACAGCAGTGCCCAGAGGATCTGCAGGGTGCCCTAGGCCTGGAACAAAACTTGTCCACTGACATGCACAGGAGGTTGAGCCTGCCCTCCTGCCCCCACAAACTCTCATAAATGTTGCCAGAAAGGTTTCCGATAGAAATCTCATTGCCAAAAAATGAAGTCCCTCAGCAATAGAATCATGGGAACACAAGGCAATGGGACACATGCAGAAATGTCTGACTCCCCGGGAGCATAAATGGTGGGACTGACAGGAAAGGGAGTCAAAACCCAAGTAAGCAATCAGTTAAAACAAGATATTCATTTTTAAACGAGAGCAATGATTAGTGAGCTTAAAGAGGAATTAAATACATAACTAATGATCTCAGTGAATGAGCAGTTTGTTGGATTCATATACAGACACAAATTAAAATTCGGTTGACGTAAATAAAACAATGTATGTTTATGAGGAACATCTTAGTAAAGAAATGGAAAAAATGATAAATCTAAGTGAGATGTGGCATATGAGAAATTCACCCAAAAACAGTGAAAAACGGCTTGAAAATTGCAAGGAGAATATTTCAAACTCTGAAGTCAAGATTGAAGAATTTAGCGCTGTATTCAGGATTTACTGCTAAACAAGGAGCATGGTAGCTTGACACAACAGTTGCTGGATGACTCAAAGAGAAACAACCTCAGAATTATGGTGTGAAAGAGCAGAGGACAGCACAAAAAGTAGAAGAATCTATTCACTGAAATCATGGCAGAAAATTTTCCAAATATAGAAAACAATGAATATTCAAGTACAAGAACATAGAATACTAAATAATCTTGGCCAGAAGAATTTTGCAATGATATATCATACTGAAAGCCTCAGAATGTCTATATAATGGGAGAATATTTAAAATCAAGAAGAGAAAAACAGACATTATTGTACAGAGCCTTCTCAGAATAACTATAAATTTCACAATGCAAGCCTAGAAGGCCAGGCCAGGCTGAAATGAAATCTTTTAAGTTTTAAAAGAAAGGAAGTATAAATCCAGGTTGTTGTATCCAGCAAAATTATCCTTGAGATCAGAGACATAAAATTTTTCCACAACCAAGAAATCCTAGAGAAATTTATGACCACAATCCCAGCATTGTAGAAAATAATTGAAGGAATCTTAGGGGGAGAACGAGACGGGAGCAGCACCAATGAACTCAGAGGAAACGAGCAGGGAAAGGGAAAGTGTAACAAAAAGAAAACCCAAAGAACTCCCACCAGAAGAAAAGTCAATCACAGGATACAGTAAAAATGTCATGATACTTACTCTCAATGTTAATTGGTCTTAACTCACCAAGCAAAAGATGCTGAGTGGCAGCATGGATGAAAAAAAATCCAACCATCTGTGATCTGCCATAGACACACTTCACCCAAAGGAAGCACACAGGCTGGAGAAAAAAGGGTGGAAACTAGTACTCCATTTCACTGGAAACTGACAACAAGGAGTGATTGAACTATTCTCAGACACAGCAGATCTTGAGGCAAAACAGATCAGAAGAGATAACTATGGACACTGTGTACAGATAAAAGGAACAATCCAACAGGAAGAGCTCATAGTCATAAAGACATATGGACTCAATGTTTTACTCAGACAGAAGCCACAGGACACAAGAGGTAAAGAGACCTCAATGACAATGTTAGTAAGGGACTTCAATACCTCGTTCTCAGACTCATATCAATGCTTCGCTGTAGGTATTCTGGACATCTATTTTTTTTTTTCTTATATTGATTTGTGGGGTTTTTCATTGTTTTTTCCCACTATTTTTATTAATATACAAATGTAATACATAGTATTTACAATGAATTTGGGTGTTTCATACATCTGTGTATCACATTGACTTCACAATCCCTTCCCATCTTCAACCTTCCCACCCTCTCCCTGTCCCTTCCCCCAGCTCCGGCTATCACTTCATATGGTTCCAAAGAATGTCTGTGTTCTGGGTTTTCCAAATCCGAGAAACCATACAGTGTTTAACATATTAATCTTCCACGCCTAAGTCATTTCACTTAAGTCACCACTCTACCCCAGCTTCCTATTCCTCTAATGGGTTCGCAGCAGTCAAATCTTGGTATCTCCTCTCTGAATCCAACCAATCCCTTCATTGGGATATTCACCAAAAGTTTTTTTCCATATTTTCCTACATCTTTGTTGTTATTGTTAAACCTGGCCTTACCCACCAGTTCACACTAGAAAATAATTATAAGCATGTAGTTCAAAAGGATAGTTAATTTGGGAAAGAAGAAATAATAATAAATAAAATTCAATTGCGTTAGCTGAATACTGGAAGGTGCATATTTGTGCATTTGCAACGTTATCTTTACCTCAATCAATTTCCTCAGGATAAACTTTCACTAGTGACCTAATAAGTGAATTGCTACAACAAAACAAAGTTAAAACTATATCACATTGCCACATTCAATGAACTTAAATCTATACCACATAAATATGCTTAAAGTGACAGACATGAAAGCAAATCTATTTATTTCTTAATTTCCTAACTTTCATATCTTATTTACTCATATTTCACTGATTACTAACCTACCTTTTTCTCAGCTCATCCTCCTGTAGCTGTTGTCGCTTCTTCTCTGGGGTCATTGGTGTCGCTGGTCTCCCTTTCGCTGTCCAAGTTTCCTTTAAGTATTTTCTGCAATACTGGCTCAGTGGCTACAAATTCCTTTAAGCTGTCTCTGTCACAGAAAGTTTTAAGTTCTCCCTTAAAATTAAAAGATAATTTTGCTGGATATAGCAGTCTTGGCTGGCATCTATGTTTTTTTAGTGCTTGGATGATATTGCTCCACAATTTCCTTGCTTTTAGAGTTTGGATTGAAAAATCTGCCGTTATCCTGATGGGTTTATCTTTGTAGGTCACCTTCTGTTTTTCTCTTACCGCTTCTAGTATTTTCTCTTTGTCTTGGGTTTCTAGAATTTTAATTATGATGTGTCGTGATGAGGATCTCTTCTGATCAAAGTTGTCTGATGTTCTATATGCCTGCAATAGTTCCATGTTCATTTCTCTTCTTAGATTTGGGAAATTTTCTTCCATTATTTCATTAAACATGTCCTTTAAGACTTTTGTTTTGTCCTCAGTCTTCTCCTCGATTCCCATAATTCTGAGGTTATTTCTCCTTGAATCTTCTATCAGTCGTTGTAATGACTCACTTCCTTTATTTGCTTTGTGTTCTTCATGGCCTCTATGTTGCAGCTTAGTCACTTTATTTTCTAGGTCTGACATTCTATTCTGAAGTTGTTTAAAGTGGTTGCTGATTATTACCTGTGTGTTTTTCATTTCCTGAATATCTACATTCAATTTTTCTATATCTCTGTTGTGTTCTTCTCTAATTTCTTCTTTTGTCTTCATTATCTTCTGGTATATTTCTTCTCTGGTCTCCTCTAGTTGCTTTTCAGGGCTTGCTTTCTGCTTATCTATGTATTGGTGTAGCTCTTCTGCTGTCTGTTTAATTTCCTGCTTTAATTCCCATTTTAATTCACTGAATTTCTGGGCCCAGAAGTTGCCATCATTTTTGCCATATTCATCTTTATTTACCCTGACGTCATCTCCTGGGGTTTCAGGTCTTTTTGTAGGAGATTTGTAACCATGCTTCCCCATTTCTTCTTTGGTCTCCTCTAATTCCTTTTCAAGGCTAAGTGTTCTTGTAGCTCTTGCGCGCTCTCATTTCCTGCTTTGCTTCCCGGTTTAACTCCTCCTTCAATTCCTGTTTAATTCACTGACTATCTGGGCCCAGAGGTTACCATCATTTTTGTCCTTTTCTTTGGGTTCTGCAATTTCAGCACCCCTTGCACCCTCCCCTGGGGAATCAGATCTTTTTGTATGAGACTTGTTACCACGTTTCCCCGTGGTACTGCTACCTCTGACTGTCTCTGGTGCTCAGGAAAAGTGAATGGCTCCTGCTGACGTCACTGCCTGCGACGGCTGTTGAGTCCCATTTCTGATCTGGGATTCTGGGATCTTTTCTAGGGGGAGCGCACACTGCGTTTGTAGTACAAACACCTGAAGGTTGGTACTTCTGGGGCCGCTGCAGCCAATGATTCCCACTAGTCCGGGTCCGCGCTTACCTTGGGCTGAGGTCTGGCCTCCGGACCTTGCTTGTGATCTGTGGGTGCCGGCTGCACGGGGCCGCCGAGTCGGCTACTTCTGACCCGCCCACAGCCTCTTCTCCCGTTGTTTTGTGCTCCGTCCTCTCCAGCTCCGTTCAGTCAGGTGTTCGGTCCCCGCGAGCATTCCTCCGTCCACCGCTGCCTGCCGTTTGCCGCCGGCCGCGGCGGCTTACTGGACTGTGGGGATTTTTTTTCCCCCTCCGGTTTTGCCTTTGGAGTTTCTGGCCTCCCGCTGGTCACCTTTCAGTTTCTGGGGATGCTTCTCTCTTTCCTAGCTACACCAAACACGCTTTTTCTAACTATCTTCTTGACTTTTTAAGTGAGTTGATGAGGAGACTTTGTGCAGTGCTGTTACTCAGCCGCCATCTTGACCGGAAGCCCTCGGGGTTTTTCATTGTTGTTCTTGAGTTTTCGCATCTCTTTCTTGAGTGGTTCTTTATGCCTTTCTGAAAAGCCTTCCTGTGTTCTGGAGACGTTTGCATTTCCTAGTTCATGCTTCCTTATGCCACTGATGGGAGCTCTGTCCTGCTTTATTGTCCCCTACATACATTGCTGTTTCCTTCTGCACTTCCAATGCCAACCTGCTGTCTCGGTCCTCTCTCTCCCTACACCCACCACTCTTAATAATAGCTTGGTTGACTATTGATAACTTACAGCCATGTGGCCTGTCCTTTTAGGAATCAGTATAATTTTTTGCTATTTTGGCAGACATAAGATAGTAGGCAGGTTTTTCATACTATCGAAAATAATACAGGGTTTCCATTTATAAAGTCCTTCAATATGTTACTAGACAGTTTTGTACAGTAATCTCCATTAGTAGCATAGATCACATTAATAACTTTAAGATTTGAATGGTTTTATGAGTTGGTTACTAGTTATGCTATGTCGGTAGCTGATACGTATTAAGTTTTACCATCAACACTGAAAAGAATCCCACTGTTAATGAACACACAGCAGTTGAAGTCTATGAAGGGTTGATAATGGCTGGTGATTAGTTTAGCTTAGGAAAGGTAAATTACACAGATACCTGTTGAATTACTGATAGTTATACAGTATTGACATTCATGAAACAGATATGTCAATATTAGGTTTATTTAGACAGGTACATTGATGGTATAGACTAAATTTTCATGTGAATTGTAGAACAGTTGTAGTAGTAAACTGGTTATTATCAGGTTTTTGTCAATAATCTGTCTATGCTAGGTTATGATATTATTACACAATTCCGTTTATGTTGTTAATGGTAGCATAGACAGTGATCCTGTTTTTCAATATACGCCAATTGTTTGTTTGTTCTTAAACCACACTCAAGACTGCAATTTATTTCTCCCTCACTGAAAAGTGGATCTGAACAGGTAACTAGCAGAGTGTTAGTCATTGAGAAGAGTCCCCAAAATCAATAGTTGGCTAGACAAGAAACTGGCATAACTGTTAAACTCCAAAAAAAAAAAAAAGTACCATCCATTCGATCACGACCTGTCCACTCTGCCAAGTGTGACTGAAGAAGAATCTGAACTACAGATTCCTACAAGGGGGCGGCTCTGAATGCCATAAATTTAAGTTCTGACTATTGAGTGTCATCTGGTCAAAACAGGAGGCTGAAACGTAAAAAACATTAGATCCACTCAGTGGGGAGGTCAACCCACAGTGCTGATCTTCCCTATGAAACATCAGAATCTCTCACAAAACACATTCACCAGTACCAGCCAGATGACTCAGGCCTATAATCCCAGCACTCTAGGAGCCAGAGGCAGGAGGATTGCAAATTCAAGCTCTGCCTGGATCAGCAAGATCCTGTCTCAAAATTTAAAATAAAGGGGCTAAGGGTAGAGCTCAGTAGTTAAAGCTCTTGCTTACCAAGCACAAGGCCTTGAGTTCAATTCCCCAGTGTCACATAAATCAGGCATGGAGGTACATGCCTATAATCCCAGCACTCCAGAGGTAGGAAGATTATCTTGAGTTCAAGGTCACCTTGGCTTACATAGTGATTTAAGGGCCAGCATGGACTACAGAGCAAGACCCTGCCTCCAGAAATGAAAAATATAGGGGCTGGAGAAATGGCTCAGAGGTTAAAGCATTTGCCTAGCAAGTACTAATTGATTCCCCAGCCAGTCATAAACCAGGTGTGGCACATGCCTGTAATCCCAGCACTCAGAGACTGAGACAGGAGGATTACTGTGAGTCCAAGGCCAGTCTAGGCTCTATAGTGAGTTCAGAATCAACCGATGCTACAGAACAAGACTCTGTCTCAAAAAAGAGAGAGAGAGAAAGAAAAGAAAATATAAATATAAATAAATAAATAGAGTAGAAATAGAGTTTAGTGTCCCTGGGGCCCAAACCACAGTATCCAAATAAAAGCACCGAGCACAACGCACCCTGCATAGTGATTACAAGTAATATCTAGAGGCCACTCTGCAACTGAACTTAATAAAGAAATAAAGACAGTGAATTACAATGAAGATCATGCTCATCTTTCCATCTCTAGATAAAAACCATCAAGCTAATTTCCACATTGTCCATGTTAGAAAACTGGTTTCCTAATGCAGCAACCTAAATGACTCCAAATTAATCTGATAATTCAAATGGAGCCTGGGGCCTGTTGGGTCAAATCAGAAGAAGTACTGATGTCCATTCCTCAATTCCTTGGCTAGTTCATGCTCAGGGGCTCCATGTCCAATTTTGCACTGTATATGAAGAAAATGCTGGATTTCCGAGGGCTAGGGGCTAGGCTCGGTGACTGGACTGCTTGCCTAGCATGTGGGAAGGCCCAAGCTTTTATTCCACACCAGCCCATAAAGATTAGTCCAGGGTAGTGGTGCCCACCTGTAATCCCAGCATTCACTCCAGTGACTTGAGGCAGGAAAACTGATGTGAGTTCCTCCTGGCCAGCCTGGGATACAAAGTGAGGTCAGGACCAACCTAAACTAAATGAAATGATGTCTGAGAGAAAGAAAGAAAGAAAGAAAGGAAAGAAAGGAAGGAAGGAAGGAAGGAAGAAAGGAAGGAAGGAAGAAAGAAAGACTGTGGCCATTGAAGCAATTATGTCAGCTAGAGGGAACTAGGAGCCACACCTCCACTAGGATTACTATTTGGGAACCAAGGCTAGATTGGGAATTGAGAACCAGCCTGGATTCAAGTGTGATTTGTGAGCTGGCCAATGAGGTAAAAACCACACACCCAGATGTAGGAAGGTCCAACTGGAACTCCAATGACACAAAAGAAAGGAAAAAAGGAAGATTCTTCCAGCTTCCTCCACTGTGAAAGCTCTCCCCTTCGCAATTGTCTACAGACACCGACTTGGTACACACTGCAGATCTTCAACACAGATTTGTTCCTGTCTCCACTTGAGCCTGTCTGCCCATCGCTGATCTTCAGTTACCAATCTTCAGGCTCTAGTCTTCACCATTGTCCTTCAAATAACCAAGATCCGCAGCAGACTCTCACCTCACCATCTGTTCTGCTGTCCCAGTCGGGAGATCTACTTCGCGGGAGAGCAGCCATCTTAGACGTTCCTTATTCTTGGATTTGTAAGCCTTCCTACGTAATCGATCCTTCTTGTTATAAAATCTGCAAATTCTGCCTTTGAAAAACCCAATTTCAGAAAGAAAGAAAGAAAGAAAGAAAGAAAGAAAGAAAGAAGAAAATGAGAGGAGAAGGAAGAAAGAAAGAATGATGTATTCCTGAATAAGGAAAAGCAAAAGCCAGGCCTCCTAGGATTATCTAACTTGGCACTGCATGAAAGGATTAAGCAGAAAAGCCGGGTGTGGCCTGCCACACCCGTAATCTTAGCTCTCAGGGAGTCTGAGGCAGAAGCAAAACTTGGCTCAAGCCAAGCAATTCAGTGACTTTGTGAGACCCTTTCTCAAAATCAAATCTACACAATGGGAAGGTGA
>PVKB01008890.1:0-12152 GCA_004027205.1 Ctenodactylus gundi | reverse complement strand
AGTGCTCGGTGGCATCTGGGAGCTGCACTCCTGGCAAATTATAGTCAGTTCTCTGTGTCAGTCAGTCAGCTGCAGGTTCAGTATATTCGTGGGGGAAATATATTTGTACTGCACATACATAGGCATTTTTCTTTGCATTTCCTAAGCCATACAGTATAACAACTGTTTGCATAGCATTTATATTGTATTAGGTTTTATAAACTAGAGATGACCTAAAGTATACAAGAGGGCCTATGGTGGCACTGGCCTATAATCTCGACGCTCCGGGAGGCTGAGCCAGGAGGATCACAAGATTCAACCTAACCTGGGCAACTTAGCCACTTAGTGTGATACTGTCTCAAAACAAAAATTTAAAATTGGTCTGGGGATGTAGCTCTGGGCAAAGGCCCTGGGTTCAAGCACCAATCAATACCAAAAAAAAAAAAAAAAAAAAAAAAAAAAAAAAAAAAAGGCCAATAAGAGCATGTGAACAGGCTGTAAGTGGGCAGATTCCCCATCATTCGACTTCAGTTTCTTGAGAATGTATAGATTTTGGTTTCCATCTTACTCACATGCCAGGTGACGACCCTAAATGTCTAACCGGCTTGGCCCAAACTTGCTGCAGGCAGAAGAGCCCAGTGCTGCGGCCACATGCGATTACCTTTTTCTCAAGGGAGCCAGCGCCTGACCAAAATGTCTCTTTACTGTCCCTGTCAGGGGTACTTCGGGGACACAGTGATGTACTACGGCTTTTACACCAACTCCACAGTCCAGCACTGGAGCGGAAGGCCCTCCTACGACATGCAGCTAGCCTACATCTTTACGATCGGGGCCTGCTTGGTCTGCTGCTTTTTCAGTTTGCTTTACAGGTAGGGGGCATCTGCGTGCTCTGAGCTCGAGGATTACTTTACATTTACGCAAAATCTACCAAACTCCAAAATTACCCAGGAAACAGCTTCTCTGCAGTGTTGACTTTCTAACCATTCCTCGTCCTGCAGTGTAAAATAGGAGTTGGACAGAGGAAGAGGGCTGTACACGTGGCTTGTAGCAGGGTCAGTCTGGAGCTAAAGATGGGGCAGTTGTTTGAGGAGGAGATGCAGATGGGAGACAGGCACGTGGAAACGTTTATTTTCGCTAGTTGTGTTGTCGCAAGTACCACAGGTTGCCTGGCTGAAACAGTTCCAGAGGCTGGAAGATCAAGATCAAGGGTCAGTAGGGTTGATTTCTTCAGAGGACCTCTCTCCTTGATTAGTACATGGCCCTTACTGTAGTTTGCATCTGGAATGTTCCACAGAGGCTCTTGGATTAAAGGACTGATTCCAGTTTAGCACCTTGGGAAGGTGGTGGGAACCTTGAGAGTTGGGGAGTGCCAGGCTCAGTGGTGCAGGCCTGAAATCCCAGCACTCTGTGAGGCCGAGGCAAAACGATCAGAATTTAAAGCCCAGCTCGGGGAACTTAACAGCTTAGTAAATGGGCTGGGGACGAAGCTCATTGTGAAGGCTGTGGGCTTGATCCCCAGCAACACACACACACACGCATGCACGCATGCATGCATGCACGCACGCACACACACACAGAGAGAGAGAGAGAGAGAGAGAGAGAGAGAGAGAGAGACCCAGGCATGGTGGTGCATACCTGTGATTCCAGCACTCGGGGGGCTGAGCAGGAGGATTACCATGAGTTTGAGGCCAGCCCGGGCCACGAAGTGAATTCAGAATCAGCCTGGACTGCAGAGTGAGACCATGTTGAAAGAAAGAAAGGAAAGAAAGAAAGATCACGCTTAGTGAGGGAAAAGACAAGGAAACAGACTTCCCCCTAGACCTCCAGCAGGAGCACAGCCCTGCCAGCATCTTCATTTTAGCCCTGTGAGACCCATTTTCTAACTTTGGACCTGCAGAAATATAATAAATGTATGTGTTGCTTTAAGACTACTAGGCTGGTGGTAATTTGTTACAGCAATCACAGGAAATGAGCAGAGCTTTCATAGTATCTCCGTGAATTGGATGTAGTTATTATCCCCATTATACTGATGTGAAAACCGAGGCTAAGAACAGCAAATAGTCAAGGATCCCAAAGTTGGCAAATCTGGCATTGCAAGCCAGGTCGGTCTGTTCATAGCCGGGGTGCTGACCTGATGATCAGGGTTCCAGGCAGGAAGCTGGAGCTTGGGTCGTCAGCGTGCTGCCTTTCCCTGGGCACGGTGGGACCATCCTCTGTCTAATTAACGTGGCCCCGATGCCCGTCGTCATAACCCTTAGCTGTTTGGCTTTCACCTTCCCAGCATGGCCTGCTATTTCCGGAACAACTTCATCAACCCCCACCTTTACTCCAGAGGGGTCGCGAAGCTTGTCTTCTGCTGGGACTTCACCATCACTCACGAGAAGGCTGTGAGACTGAGGCAGAAGAACCTGAGTACCGAGATTCGGGTAAGGCGAGGGCCCCGTGGCTCTGCCCTCCCCTCCTCCTCTATGGCTCTCGCTTCCTTGTCTTTGTTGTTTTCTGGCAGCTCTGGGGATCGATCTTGTGGCCTTCACTCTGAGCTATATCCCCAGCCATTTAAAAACTTTTTTTTTTAATTGAAGACAGTGTCTTGCTAAGTAGGTAAATGACCCAGGTGAGACTCTAACTTGAGAGACTGCAGCTTGGCATCCTCCTGTCTCAGCCTCCCAGAGTGTAGGGATTATAGACACGTGCCACCACGACTGGCTGTCTCTAACTTCCTAAAGTAATAATGAATAACTTTTCTTATTGTTCTTTTTTTTTTTTTGAGGCAAGATCTCACTGCAGCCCAGGCTGCTCCTGAACTCACTATGGAGCCCAGGCTGGCCTTGGACTCATGGCAATCCTCCTGTCTCAGCCTTCTAAGTGCTGGGATTTTAGGTGTGTGCCACCATGCCCAGTTTATGTGATGCTGGGGAATCGAACTTAGGTATTTAGCACTTGACTTAGTGCTTGCTAGACAAGCACTTTAACCACTGAGCCATTCTTCTAGCCCCTTGTGAGATTATTTTTTTAAAGTAAATATTCAGGCTGGAGGAATGGCTCAGAAGTTAAAGCACGTAAGCACTAAGTACCCAAGTGCTATGATTGCTGCTCTTGGGGTGAGGGTGCTACTGGCATTTAGTGGATAAAGACCAGGGGTGCTGCTGAGCACCCTACAGTGCACAGGGTGTCCCTGACAATGCAGAATTATCCAGCCCCAAATGCCACTGTGCAGAAGTTGAACACTCTGGTCTAAAGAAATAAACTTATTAGAAAGAATGAGCACACAGGATTTATTAATACTTGAAGGGCTAGGACAAGAGGGTAAAAGATACTGACTTCTTTCTCTGTGTGGTCCACAGTCTCACTCGTCAAGAAAGAGCCCTGTGCCCTCAGTATGCTTCCCTCCATAGCAGGGTCCCATGCTACTTTATTCTGTTTGTTTCTCTCAGATGGAAACAGAGTTGTTGTGGCACTGGAGAGTATTAGCTTTCCCTTTGCGGGGCACAATACTCCATACTCCTAGCTTAGAGGAGAAGGGGTTTGATTGACTCACGGTTTTCAAGCATTCGGTCCATGGCAGGCTGGCTCCAAGGTAGGAACATCATGGCAGAAGGGGGTGGCGGAGCTGTGCTGCTCAGTTCACTGTGGTCAGTAAGCCAAGGAAGGGATTAGCTCCAGAGAGGAGATGTCCAGGGACCAGATAAAGACCCTGAGGTTACACCTCCGTGACCCACTCAGACACACTCAGAAGCCTGCTCCACCAAGCCCTGGGAGATCACAGCGCTGAGCAAGTTGACACTGTACCCTGTCTGCCACATGAGGATTCTTGGGCATTTAGATTGTCCTGTGATCTGTGTTCATGGTGGATTCTCTCTCCTCTCTCACCTGTGCACCTGCGCCGAGTTTATGTCTCCGGGTGCGACGAGCCTTCTGCTGGGCATCTTTCCTAACACAGGAGAGGGACCTGAGCCTTAACTTGACTTTCTCGTGTTTGCAGGAGAACCTGTCAGAGATCCGTCAGGAGAATGTCAAGTTCACAGTCCGCCAGCAGCTGACCCGCTTTTCTGCTCACATGGCAGCCTGGCTTGTCTCCACAGGAGTGGCTGTCGCATGCTGTGTAGGCGTGTATTTCCTCGCTGAGTACAACTCCGAGGTAACCAGACAGGCAGAGGTGTCAGGGTCCAGAGCCAAGACAGCCAGGTGAAGTGATGGGGTGTTGGACGGGAGCAGCAAGGCAGGGCCTAGCACTCAATCTGGGGGCTGTGGCCAGCAGCACCTGCATGAGCAGGAAGCGTGTTTAAAGCTGCAGAATCCTCCTCTCCTCCACTGGTCATGAACTCAGGATCTACGCTAACCCAAGGATCCCAGAGGCTGTTGGGGAGCAGGGAACTTGGACCACAAATCTGAGGTCAAATTCTCATTTTCCCTTCATCGTATGTGCTCCATACCTCCATGGTGGCTGGCCCAGAGAAGGTGTTTAGTAAGCCTAGGGAACCAGTGGGCCCTGGCAAGGGGTTTAATCCTTCCAAGCCCTGAGTTTTTCATTGGTAAACCAGGCTCCATCCTCCCCCAACTTTGAGGGTGTTGGGCTAGGTGAGAGGAAAGCTACCTGGAGGGTTACCACAGCACCTGGCACCAGGCATGACCAAGGAGCTGCATGTTCAGGCCTCTGGCAAAGTGCGAGCTTTCTGTAGATTTCGGCCTATAGAAATGGGGCTAATTATACCCAGTTTTCCAACCTCCAGAGTTGGGTTATAGATTGGTCTGATAATGAATGTCCCTTGCCTTGATGGCTTCCTGTTAGGTTCACTGTAAAATCTGAGGCTTGGAGTGTAGCCCAGTGATAGTGTAGGACTGCCACTACAAGGCCCTGGGATCCATCTCCACCAGTGCCCAAAATAAAAATATGACTGCAAAAAGTCTATCCTGCATGGCGGGATTGGTAGATATTTTACGATCTGACCTCAGCCCATGTCTGTAGGCTTAATACCCAGCACACCTAATCCCACAGAAACAATGCTAAATGGTTGTGTCTGTGGTTCCTTGTACATGAGGTGATCTTCCTTCCTGCCTCCCTTCATGTGGCAAAGTCCTGCCTCTCCTCCTGACCCTAATATGTATGTCACCTCCTCCAGGAAGCCTTTGCTTGCCACTGCCATCCTCTCCCCTTGGCTGACCCGAGCGCACATGGCTCTGTAGGCTGCCCCTATGTGCTTCTCACATACAGCATTACAATGCCTGATTACGTGTCTGTTTTCTCCCCAACCCCTGGTATGTATAGAACCTGAGCTAAATGGTTGAAGAAGTAAGAAGCCAGCTCTCCTGCCCCTCCCCTCCAACCCTACAAAAGAAAAGAAATGGCATCTGGGCCTGGTGGAACATGCCTGTGATCCTTGCACCCTAGGAGGCTGAGGCAGGAGGATCACAAGTTCAAGCCCAACCTGGGCAACTTAACCACACAGTGAATAGTGACACACTCCTTCAAAAAAAAAAAAAGTGGAATGATAAAAGCCTAAATATTTGCCACTGGCCACATTAAGGCCTGCCTTGAAAGGGGGAAGCTGAGTCACTGTCCTTGGGGGCCTGCCATTGCCTATTTCGGGTAGAACTTGCAGCAGCCAGGCAGAACCGACCCTGTGCACACCTCTGGTGGTCCCCGTCACTGGTGACCCTAATGTCACAGGATGGGTGTGGTGTCATGCAGCCACCTCGGGCTGGGCTTTGCCTTATTCAGTCTCTTGTACTTCTTTACTCTCTCTGGGTACGTGATGATCTCCACATGGGACAGAGGGGCGAGAGGCTCCGAGATGCCAAGCACCTGGCCTTGTCCCCCTCGAAACTGTGCAGCTGGTAAGCGTAGCAAGGCACAGCATTGGAACCCAGGTTGCCTGGCTCAAGGATACTGTCAGAGTGTGCTCTCAAGTCAGCCTGGGTGTGCGGAGCACAGTCCAGCCTTGGGGGCGAAGGTGGGACTGCAGGGTGTCACAGACATCCAGGAGCTGCCTTAGCCTAGACCTGACAGAAGGACAGCTGGCTGAGGGAGGCCAAGGCCACACCTGGGCCACTGCAGGGGCTACAGCCCCTGGAGAAAGGTGTCCCCCAGTGTCACGCACAGGGCATTATGGTCTGTCAGGGATGCCCCTGTCCCACTGTGCAGTTCTCAAGGACAGCGGGGTCCTGGTGAAGTTGCACAAGGCCATGGAGAGAGGAAGGAAGTTCCTCAGGGATTAGTGCCCTTTTGATGTCAGGAACATGTCCTCATTACGCCAGCATCTTGCTGAAACAAGTGATATCCCAGTTTAAGGTGGTTGGATCTCAGGACCCTGAGTCAGACTCTCCTATGTTCAGAACTGCCACTTCCCTCCTGGGTGACCCTAGACAAGTGTCTTGGCCTCTCTGATCCCCCATGCACTTGGCACAGAGTAAGTGCTGAGTACATGGTAGCTTCACCATCTGCCTAGGAGCAGCCGCTTCTGGGCTCTCCTGCTGTGGGGGTCTTCTGGGTCAGGGAGAGGGTCAGCACATGGAGGGTGCCCTGACCGTCCCTGTGTCCCTGCAGTTCTTGAAGACGCACAGGAACCCGGCTGCAGTGCTACTGCTGCCCTTCGTGGTGTCCTGCATCAACCTGGCTGCGCCGTGCGTCTATTCCGCCCTCAGGCTGGTGGAGAGCTACGAGCTGCCACGGCATGAGGTCTACGTCCTCCTGATCCGGTAGGTGCGGGCATCGTACCTGCCCCGTCAGCCTCATGGCCACAGCCAGGGCTCTGCTCAGATGCGGACAGCCTGAGCTCCCAAGCGGGATCCTGCGAGGAGAGTGTGTGTGGCCATGGCTGTCAGCTGTGACAGAGCCCTGGGGTGACGTTTGCTGAGTACAAGTTCTGTTTACTCAAAGCAGTGGCTTCCGGTTCGTTCCCAGGGCTGACACGGACGGTTGGGCAGGAATTGTGCCCAGACTGAAATGACTCAGTGTCAGCCACCTGAGCGAAAGGGGGAGGAGTGCCTTTGGCAGTTGGTTAGCTCAGCACGGGAGCCTTTGGGGCCAAAGACATCAGATGTGCCAAGCTGGCTCCAGGGCTTTGGTAGGCAAAGGCAAAAACTACCCAAAGTTCATTCTCAGGGCTTTATCCGCCTGGTTAGTTCCTAGTGATGAAAATAAGTCTGCGCAATACACAGTGAATGTCTTTGCTGGTCTCCTGCAGAGATTGGTCCTGGCCGTGACCACCCTCCACCTTGATTTCCTGCCTCTCTCCTTGATTCCCACACTCTCCCTCACTGGCCTGTGAAGTGCTCACAGTCAGGTTAAACTCTGTAACTGTCCCTCGGCCTTTGCACTGGTTGCTCTTGCTGCCTGGAATCTTCTTCCCACAGATAGCCCCGGGGCTCACTTCACTTTATTCTGGCTTCTGTTCAAATGTCACCCTGTTAGAGGATTGCTTCCTGAGGATCGTGACAAAAATAACAGCCCCACATCACCCTTTCTCCCCTGCATCACCATTTCCTTACCACTTCCTAGCCTAACCTTATGACTCAGTACCTTTGTGCCCCATAGTCGATGGGGAAATCTTTGCCTCATTCACAGTGCCTGGGACATAATGGATTCTCAGGAATAACTGCTGAATGAATGAGTGAGCAAATTCATCAGCTAATCCATTATGTCCAACTCGTTCTGTGAAAACTCCAACCATGAGTGATTCCTACACCTTCACGGCTCCCCACGTCCCACTGCTGGGCCAGGCTGCCAGTACCTCAGGTAGTACAGAGAGGCATGTTAGGCCCCCTGCACCCCATAGCTTTGCATATTGGGTAAGATGGGAGCATCTTGTTACCATTTGCCTGATCATAGCACTGTAAAGATCAGGAGGATGGTTCATTAAAATACATAGCCAAGTATCTTGAGCCTGCACCCAATGAATATTATGTCCACTTACGGTTATTATAATGGAAAGCGCAATCAGACAATGTAGAGATGCAAGATGAGAGCGTATCAGTCAGGATCAGTTAAGTTGTGCTACGGTAACAAAGAGTCCCAACTCTGAGTGGCTTGGAACCCAGAGGTGTTCTTCTTGTCCTTGCTACAAGTCCACCATGGACAGGCAGGAGGTTCTGCTCTAGTTCACCACTGAGGGGCCAGGTTGAGAGGGCACTGACCATCTTGAATACTGCTGACGTCCATTCCAGAAGGAAGACAGGAAGTTCTGGAGGGTCTCGTGTTGGCACCCAGGGCCCCAGCCTTGTTTACATGCCTAGGACATAACAGATTACATGTCACTTCTGCTCACAACTCACTTGCCAGAACTAGCCTTACCACATAACCTTACCAGCGGTAGGGGACTGACAGGAGGTATTAGTGAGAGAGAGAGAGAGAGAGACAGAGAGACAGAGAGATAGAGAGAGGCTACCATGGAGAGTATTGGTCATTCCTTTCTCTTCTGTTATTTAGGAACATCTTTCTAAAAATATCAATCATTGGAATTCTTTGTTACTATTGGCTCAACATTGTGGCGCTGTCTGATGAAGAGGTGAGATTTGCAGTTGTTGTTGTGTTTAACTTTCATTCTGTGGGTTTTGCTCACCAGGTGTTAATGTGGGTTTTTGGGGGGCCATCGTACCCTATTTGGCATTAATCCCTTTGGGAGGGGCATTGTATTTGGTCTGGTGGCAGCTTGAAGCAGGAGGGCCATGATAAGACAGCTCAGGTCCCAGAGCCGGGCAGACTGGGTTTGAAAATGAACTATGTCTTCCGTGGTCACCTAATTTCTTTAAACATTGGTTTTCTCAACTATAAAAGGGGAATTAAACAATATCATGTGTAGTGTAAGTCAAGAACCCAGCATGTGGTGGCCATGCAACAGATCTTGGTGATTTTGATAGTAATCCATCCTAACAGCCTTGGGGCATTCGATCTTGAATGTTCTTTTTTTCTTCTGAAACTTGGACAGCTGGTCTGAATCACTCTCTAAGCACCTGTGTGGCAATCGTGTCCTAACCCTGGCAGTTCCTGGCTCCTCATTCAGCCCTCGCTCTCAGTCTCCCCTCATGAGAAGCTGGGCAGCTGACCCCCTACTCTGAGACTGCTGTCCTTTGCGGATTTTGGGAACAAGCCAGCCTCTCTGACCTTCTCAGTGGGGTACCTCTGCTTCTGCCACAGGGCCCCTCCTGAGAGTGGGCTTCTGCATCACATGGCTTTTCTTAGCTGACAACCATCCCCAGTCCTCAGATCCCCAGGATTCCCTGAGGTTGGAAGTGAAGTCAGGAAAGTGAGAGCCCCTCTCCAACTCTGTCACCCTTTATCCCTGGGTCTCAAAATAATAACAGCTGTGTCCAGAGACTCCAACCATCTCCCATGAGTTTAACACTCTCAACTCCTCACTCTAATTATCAAAGAAGTTCAAAACTATCTTCCAAGTAAGGCTGTTTAGAGAAGGACACCATTTTACCCTTCCCTCCACCCATCCATCCATCTGTCCACTTACCCTCCACTCATGTATCCATCCACCCACTCACCCACCTGCCTTTCCATCAGTCCATTCATTCATTTATTCACCTGTCACCTCTCCTCCCCAATTCACCCATCCGTTCACTTACTGTCAAGTATTTACCCACATTCGTTTCTTCTTACACATTTATTCGTTCACCCATCCATCTGCCTATCCACCTAACCTTCCATGTATCCATTTATATATTCGTTCATTTATGCTTCTGTCATCTGTTCATGCCACTAATTCCTTCATCCTCTTATCATCCATGTATCTTTCCTTCCATTCATTTTTCCCCAGTCATCTACCAACCACCCCATGCATCCATTCATTTATTGATCTTTCTGTCCACCTGTTGATTCATCTGTCATCTCTCCACCATCCTTCTGTCTGTCCAGTCAGCCAGCCACTTAATCCACATGCCATCCACATACCCACCCACCTATCCAAATGTCCCTCTCCTGTGGCCAGCTCTGAAATCCCTTGGTATCAGCTCATGGCACTGACTTCCTGCAAAGGGTTCTGTCCATCTGTTTTAGAAACTAACTCCCATCTCCACTTTACACTGCTGAACCTGTAGGCTGCTTTCTTAGTCAAGCAGATATTAATTTTCCATAAGGCTAATATCCAAAAAAAATCAGTAGCACAAAGAGAAAACAGACCTGACCGCCTTCCTGCAGATAGGAGGTCTGCTTTCTTGGGGACACAAAGACTCCATCAAATTGGGCCACCAAATTGGGCCACCAGTGGCACATGGAGCCAGGGATGGACAAACACAGGGCTGGGGCGATGGCAGTGCCCACGTCCTGACTCTCCTCTGCCTTCCAGTGCTGGGAAACCGTCATTGGCCAGGAAATCTACCAGCTCCTTCTGATGGATTTCGTGTTCTCTTTGGCTGACTCCTTGCTGGGGGAGTTTCTGCGGAAGTAAGTGCTTCCTGGTCCTGGGCAACTGTACCCTGTGTTATAACTGCAGCCTGATTCCAGCTGAGTGCTCAACACGTGCATTGTTCTAGCTTATATGTTGTCATTTGAGGTATCAGTCTCTTCTAAATTAACTACAGCTCCACCTTAACCTAACAACCCTATTCTCATAGTTCACTGGGTCCAGTTGACCGTTTTACAGCTTTCTCTAGAAGGAAAAGACCCACAAATTTGCTAGAAACAAAGCAGAAACCAAGCCACTAGCCATGTTATTCACTGTAGATAATGATATTCCAATGTGTATTCTCCAGATTTTTCACTGTCTCTATATAGCGAATATTCTCTAGAACTGACCTCCGTGTATTAATCCTTTTTCCCCTCAATTATTTCTTTGAATATATGCTTATGTGCTTGGAACTTTAAATATTTGCAAGGAAACTTGTATCTTTAAACCAGCAGAGGGTTCCATTGTTGACTGGCCTGGTATAAACCCTGTGGATCTGTGTCGGGGAGCAGTGGTATGGAAGATTAAACCCAAGACCCTTGCACTGAAGTATATCCCCAGCCCTTTATTTTTTTACATGTAATTTTTTTATTTGAGACAGGGACCTGCTAAGTCACTGTGTTCAAACCTGCAATCCTCCTGTTTCAGCCTCTCAGAGCACTGGGATTATAAGCATGCACCACCACGCCCAGCTCTGGGGCGGGAGGGACTTGAAGGAAGGAGTTGTGGTGTAGACTCTAAACTGAGTACCTTTTCACAGGATCATTGGGATGAGATTTGTCACAAGCCTTGGCCTACAGGAGTTTGACATTGCCAGGAATGTTCTAGAACTGATTTATGGACAAACTCTGGTTTGGTAAGTTTTACAGCTCTATGGAATTTTGGTGCTAAGATTCCATATTTTTTTTCTCTTTCCATATTTATCGGCGGGGGGCGGGGGGAAGGAGAGGTAGGACAGAGAGTCGTCCACAAAAACAGACAGGAACTTACACAGTGACAGATTAGAATAACATAGCATACAGATGGGGATAACAAAATCACAGGCAGGTGCATTCTTATTGATTATCTGGTTGAATTCAAGTGGACGTGTGTCTTAGTTACTTTTTCATTGCTATGACCAATGCCCAACACCCCTGACTTAGGGAGGAAAGATTTATTGTCACAGTTTCAGAAGGTCACAGTCCATTCACACAGGTGGGTGGCTGGAAACTGGAAGCTTGTGGCAGGGCTGGACCGAGGGCGGGGCCATAGCCAGAGCTCCAGCGGCAGAGATCCTCACAACATGGTGGTAGAGAGAGACCCAAATTTGTTGTTTCTGGAAGCTGCTACCAAGCTCAGCTGGTCTTAGAGCCACGAGTTTGGCATCTAGACTATTCTTTTCCTCACACAGACCCTGAGGGCTTCAGACAAGAATCGCCAGACAGCAGGACCCCTAGCTTGGAGGCCCACAGGTGGATGTGACTGGCCTGCCCCATACACTGCTCCTTCCAGCTATATGGCTCACTCCCAGCTGTGGTCGCCATATTTGTGTCCCCATAAAATTCGTATATTGAAACTTATTTGGCGACATGAGGGTATTAGGAGACATGGAGCCTTGGGGAGGTAGTCTGGTCTTTAGGGGGAGCCCAGGTGAAGGGAGTTAGTGACCTAATGAAAGAGGCCCCAGAGCAACCCCTGCACTGTACACCTTGTGGGCACACAGCCAGGAGGCAGGAAATAGGCCCTCACCAGACACTGGGCCTGCCAGCACCTGGACTGTGGACTTCTTAACCTCCAGTCCTGAGA
>PVKB01008889.1:0-12171 GCA_004027205.1 Ctenodactylus gundi | reverse complement strand
GGGTGTGACGCTGTGTCTGGGGTCCCTTGGCAACGGACTGGGGAGCTACTCTCAGCAACCAAGCGTGCCTACTTACAGTTCCTTCACGGACTAGAATGTTCACCCAAGAACTGCTAACTGCATGCAAAGATGCTTCTCGGTGGCAGGAAGTGCTTGAGTGTCACAAGGCAGGCAGTGCATGCGGCTCGGCCAGTGTGGTGGGCTTCTCCATTAACTGCCGGTACACGCCAGGATTTAAACTGACTGCGCTGCTAGTGTTGGTGACGTTAAGAGTGAGTTGCCGTAGCCTCTAGTGTGTGTGCCCGGGCTCTACACTACGGCATTATCCCTTACATTTCCTAAATGGCTCAGAGGTAGCCCCAAATAGCAGGGGTGTGTCACCAGTGCTACCAGATCACACCGTTCCCCTGAATCTGGTGTTTTCTTCCCGTCCCCGTGTTTCCAGTGTCTCAGTGTCCCATCGGCCTTGTGGAGAGGCTGCGGAATATCAGCGATCCCAACTTAACTCTCCCACCCCTACTTAAGTCAGGATTGTAATGGGCCCTGTGAACACATGAGTGGCAGGACAGGGTCTCTTCTGATTCCACTGGCTGTGTCACCCTGGGGCGCTACTTCTGTCTCCTGTAGCCCTGGGTAGTTAGCTGTTCACCACTGTCGTGATTGCTTACCAGCTCTTTTCTGGATGCACCCAGAGGCGGTAAGGCCTCGAGATGGTGGCTAGACAGTTGTAAGTGGTGGTGTGTCTGGAGAACACTGTGGGACTTAACTGGGAAACACAGGCCTCGCTACCAAGCAGGATAGAACCGGTTCCCCTGCGTCCTGGTGGTCTTGGGGTTACTCATGGCCCACCACTGGCCGCCCAATGATCACCCATCACTGGAGGCTCATGTCCACATGAAATGGGGCTCCTAACACATTAACACATCTTAGTCGCCCCCTTCTTCATATCATAGCATATCCTCAAGTGGTCAGGATTTCAAAAAAAATAGATTTAAGGGTAATAACAATATATGCCTAAAGAAAAGGAAAGGGCCCAGTGTGCACGTTTATTTCTCAGAACTACTGATTTCCTAACATCCCCGGGAACATTCGTTCTTCTTGGGAAGAAACACTCCTAGCTGTAGCCAACCACCACCCCTGCTCCCAGTGGGCATGCCTGCTGCTTGTGCCTGAAATCACACTCAACCCTCCCGAGCAGCAGATCGCGACTTCAGAGCTGCTTCTCCAAGAGCCTGGACCCTCTCTCCAAGAGCTTTAGGGCCCTCCCGAAATGCACGGCTGCAAGACCCTGAGCAGCTTCTAAAGGCAGATTTGTGAACCTCACACAGAGAAACGCACTCCTGAGAGAGCAGGCGCCAAGCCGCTTGGCTTTCAGGGACCCTGGCTGGAGGGCAGGGGTGTGCACGCAGTGCGGCCTGGGCCTCAGCCTCCCCCCGCAGAATCCCGCCCCTGAGTCCTGACTCCTCATATGGGAAAACTTCTTCTAGAACTTGATGACGCCATGCGTAGCTTCGCTGAGAAGGTGTTTGCCTCCGAAGTCAAAGATGAGGGAGGGCGGCACGAGATTTCCCCCTTTGACGTGGACGACGCCTGCCCGGTTTCTTTTCTCGAGAGGCAAGCACACCTTTTCCACGAGGAGATTATGTCTGCGCTCACCGAAGGCCGGAGGTAGGTGTCGCGGGGCGCGCGCGTCCGTGGGCACACGGGAGGGAAAACGTCCGGGCAGACGCGTTCAGTCCGTGTGCAGCAGGTGGCCCAGCTCCGGGGTTGAAGCCCCCGGGCTTTCGGACGCTTCCCCGACTCTCACATGGCCTTTGCTGGGGCGCGAGACCAGCGAAGGCAGAGGACAGCAGGGGCCTCCTGCCCTCACCCGGTCTCCCCGAGTTAAAGCCCCGTCTCAACCCGAGCAAGAGGCCTGGAGCTGCCATGGGACCGTTCCCAGCCAAAGTGCCCTGCTGGCTGCTGGGAACACTGAGTTTGGACACATTGTCCTTGATGTCAACTGCAGTTCAAGGGCTTTCCTCCTCAGCCTGTGCACCTCGCCAAGCTCAGCGCTCCTGCCCTCCGGCCACTCTCCACTTCTCCCGTCGTCCCCGCCCGTCGTGACACATACTTGCTCCTCCAAGAGCGCCGTCTTGACCAGGCCTATTTCTTGTATTTGAGCTAATTTTGGCTTTGCACATCTGCCCCTTTCAGTCCGCAGACTCACACTGACCACCTACCTGCAGTTCTCTTTCCATTCCCACCTCTCGCCCACTAGCCACATCCTCCTTTTTGGCTCTTGGTTTTGTATCTTTAAGGAAAGGACAAAGAACTACCTCCACTAGCATCCCCAGAAGGACCTAACATAGGCCTGGTGTCAAAACAGCGCTCAATAAATACTGCTGATTAGACGAAATGATAGCGATGAAGCACCTGATAAGTTCCAGGTACTATGCAAGGTGCGTGCGCGAGACAGAGAGAGAGAGAATATAGATACACAGGCGCACGCACACGCGCACACACACACACACACACACACACAGACACATATAAATATCTAAAACAGCATCTTTTCCAGACAGGAGATGGAGCTCACAGAATTTAGAGCCAAAATCAAAATAACGCAAACAGTAACTGACCCAGGCTGTGCTCACTGCAGTTTCCAGGCTGCCGGGATGCCTGAGCAGACGGATGTCACGCTGCGGCCTCGTAGGACGCTCCCTAAGGTCCCTTTTCCTGAGGCATACCCGGAAAAAGGAGACCCTCGCAGGAGTCTGCAGCAACATTTTCTTCTACGCTGCATCCTGTTTCTGACACCTATGCCACAATATTGTATTTGTGTCTTCAAAATAGGGAAATAATCTTTTTAAATAAAAGCCCCAGGTAAGACAAAATTAAGTCCTCTTATTTTTTTAATTTCAACTCAGGAAAAAACGTTTCCAAGGGCGGAAGACCGTGAATTTGTCAATTCCACTAAGTGAAACATCTTCCACCAAACTGTCTCATATCGATGAGTGCATTTCTTCCTCTCCAACCTACGAGACGGTGCCTGATTTTCAGAGAGTGCAGATCACGGGTGACTATGCCTCTGGGGTGAGTTGTCCCTGTCACTCAGAGAAGCTCCCGAGAAGCCACTCAGCTGCACACCGTTCCTTTGCAGTACTTCACTGTTGCGTTTCAGGACTCACCTGGTGGGGTTTACATCTCTGTGTTGTTTTTCTTAACCCAGTTTCTGCTCCATCTCCTTTGTTTGCATGGACAACATAGGAGAGAATGCAGTATACGTGTACCAGAAAATGGTGCAAACGTTTTTCGTCAAGAGGACCAAAAAGAACAGCAGAATGAGGTTCTTACAGGATGATGTCATACAGCGAGAAAAGGAGCCTTGGGGAGGTGGGGGGCGGGGGGGCTCTTGGGAGACAGCACCAAGGGAGACCTAGGGTAATGACAAGATGGAGGGTTGTTCCAACCAAAGGAAACAGAGCAGGAGAGAAAGAGTAGGAGAGGGGAAGGAAGAGGCCAGAAAAAAAATGGAAACGTTAGAAACTCCTAAAAAAAGAAAGAAAAAGAAAATTCTAATGGGGACATTGTTTCTTGAGCAAATGAACTCTCGAGTTTTGTTACAGATGCTTACCCAGTCGGTTACCGCTTGGGGCAGACTCATGTTACCAACAGTTCGTTGTGCGCTCCAGAACAGGTGGTCCACTAATAAATCTCTGCCACATAGACTTGCAGTATCAGCATCATATGCATGAAACTGCTATGTAGCCATTGCTCCCTCTTCCAAATATAACTTTCATGACCAGCCCTGAGCCTTGTTCTCATGTAAATCTGAAGACATTTAGGCATGCGAGAGCAATGAGAGGCACACCGTTCTTGTTTAGTCCTCTTTTTTTATTGTTACAATTTTTTTTAATGTAACATGGGTGTTCTACAAATGGCAGGAGTGCTAGATACTAAGTAATCAAAGTGAGAATGGTGACACGCACACAGGGACACAGTGTTTAGACCTCCACAGCTCAAAAGGATGTAGAACACAGGAGACCAACCCAATACCTGTGCACACGGTAGAAATGGAAACAGGAGCAGAAGGATAGAAGCTGAGGGAAGGACACGGCTCACAGACCCTAGGGAGGGGCCGCTCCTCCTCTGAGGCTACGCGAGACCTGACACCAGCCTGGAGACTCATAAAACAAGCACTGGAGACACCTGTTGGCTGAGTTGGCTAAGCTGTCAAGCGAACTCCACTGGCTGTGGTCTGTCCCCAAACCAGTCTTTATCCTCGGAATGCACATGGGAGTCAGGGATAAAGCCCCCAGGCCTTTAATCTTTGATAAACAATGGATTCCATTTAATCATCACTTACTGAGTAGCCCGATAACGCAGAGCACTACACGCCAGCTACTGAGAACATGAAGGTGTATAAAACCCAGCTCCTCCGAGTCACAGGTAGACGAGTGGCCTACTAGGCGGCAATGGAACACGCATATGTGGCGATCAGGGCCACCGTGGGAAGCACAGCCACAGCCCTTGGCCAAGGTCCGCGGGTCTTAGCAATGGGTCACACTGACTGGGATCAATGTCTGCACCTCAAACCACTGAGAACCGGTGAGTTTGCAAGCTCAGCAATTGCATCATTTCTGACCAGCCGAGTTCTCTAGGTCTGACCTGGAGTCAGGGCTGAGGCAATCCCTATTCCTTTGATTTTGTTCCCCCTCAGTTACTGAGGTCTGAGGTCTCAAGTGACAGATCACACTTCACACAGTAATATCTAGGTCATAGATGGTACTAGGAGCCAGGGGTGTTGTGCAAGCTTGTAATCCCAGCTGTGCAGGAGATGGAGGCAGGGGGATGACAAGTTCAATCCAGCCTGGGCAGTTTAGCAACTTAATAAAATACTGTCTCAAAATATGACAACTCGGGCTGGAGGACTAGCACAGCAGTTAAAGTGCTTGCCTAGCAAGCATAAAGCTGCGGGATCCGGTCCCCAGCACCACGTAAGCGGCGCGTGGTGGCACTCACCTATAATCCCAGCACTAAGAGGCTGAGGCAGGAGGATTGCCATGAACTCAAGGCCAGCCTGGGCTGTACAGTGAGTTCAGGACCAGTCTGAACTACAAAATGAGACCCTGCCAAAAAAAATATATGTAATAACCACAGAAAAGAAAAAAGAGCTTTTAAAGGAAAAATAAAGAAGTGACAGAGGCAATGCTGCAAGATTCAAAGGAGCAAAATTTAAAGCAAAGGAGAAAACTGATTGATAGAGATTAACAGTTACCACCCAGTTCGGTGCTAGGGGTGTAGCTCCGTGGTTAGTTCACTTGCCTAGTAAGCACAAGGCCCCAGGTTCAGTTCCCCAGCCCCATATATACTGGGCATGTAGGTGTGCACGTTGTAATCCCGGCACTGAGAAGGCTGAGGCAGGAAGATTGCCTGAATTTGACACCACCTGGGCTAATAGCAAGTTCAGAAACAGCCTGGACTGCAGATTGAGATGTTTTCTCATAAAAAGAGTCACTGCCATGGCCAGAATAAAAAGAAGACACAGCATATTCGAAGTGTCAAAGTGCAGCCCAACTCTGCACCTTTGGGTTAGTAGCAGTAGGGGCGGTGACTGGCCTGAGCAGCCACTGGGAGAAACAGCTGGAGAGCATTTCCTGTTGACCTAGCGAGGTGTGCACCGGGAGGTCTGGTGAGGGACTGGCTTGTGCTGTAGTATACCAGTGGTCATCGCCTCTCCTTTTTTTACAGGGGAGGAGCTTCCCTATCCCTTGGTCTGGCATGCCTGATAAGCTTTAGGGCCTGTTTTCCCAGATCCAGCTTTCACATAACGGGTGCCCATGTATCTCTGATTTAATTTGATAAATTTTGAAGTGGTAACTTTTGTTAGCATGATTAACTTATCGGTTTGTGCTGTGCAGTTGGGGGATATCTTTTTAGTCCAGCATTTGACGGTTGTTTCAGTTACTTTCTTGTCTCTGTGACTCAATATCCAACCTCCACAACTCAAGGAGGAAAGATTTATTGCAGCTCACAGTTTCGGAAGGTTTCAGTCTGTTCATGGGTGGGGGGCTGGAAAATGGTGGAATCACATGGTGGGCCGCAGCTAGAGGCAGAGCTGGACCACGGGAGACAGAGGTTCTCACAGCATGGTGGAACACAGAGAAGTCTGGGAGGCAGAACCAGCACACGCCCCCCAGGTCAAGCCCAAACATCCGCAGATCCAAACCGTGACAGTGGTTATCTCTGTGCACTGACGAGGCACTAGGCATTTGTCCTTGAAATGAAGCAAAGTGCTGCTGTATGAAATGGGGTCACTCAGGGCAAAGCACAGCCTGAAAACAACTGTTCTATATGTCAAGTAAATGAGGCAGGCCACGCCCTGCCCACCATAGTTAAGCTGGTCCCAGAGAAAAAGTCTTTGAGCTCTGATGATGAACATTCCATGACTGCAAATTATTAGTGCTTGGGCAGTGCTGGCCCATCCAAGAACTGGGGACAAGGGGCAGGGGAAATGGGCCAGTTAAGAATATTTCCAGCAGCTTTACTGTAGAAGTCCTCTATTTTCAGCCGGGGATGCTGGTAATCCCAGCTACTGGGGAGGCTGAGGCAGGGGTATCAAAAGTCCAAGGCCAGCCCTTGGCAATTTAGCAAGAGCCGATCTCATAGTAACACAAAAAGGCCTGAGGATGCCCACTAGTGATAGAGAAGCCCTGTGCTCAACCCAAGGCCCGCAAGGAGAAAAAAGCCCAAAGAGGGGTGTCTCAGGGTAGTCCAGATCCACCCCCAGCTGCAGAAAGCGCTGAATCAACGTGAGATTGAGGGAGTTGCGACACGGTACTCGTCTCCAAGTATTTCTCTCATTGACCAATGATTAGTTTGAATTTTCACAGTTAGAATCACATCATCTTTCAGTTTTGTTTTAAGACTTGATCTTGCTCTGCAGTCCACTCTGGTCCTGAACTCACTACGTAGCCCAGACTGACCTCAAAGTCACAGCAACTGTCCTGCCTCTGCCTCTCAAGTGCTGAGATTACAGGTTTGGGCCACCACACCCTGTAGTGCTGGGGAACTGACCTCAGGGCTTTGACCTTGCTAGGCAAGTATTTAACAGCTAAGCTGTTCCTCCAGCCCAAAGCTCTGGGGTTTTGTTGTTGTTGTTTATTTTGTTTCCCATGTGGTTACTGGGATTGAATTCAGAGTTTTTGCACTGAGCTGTATCCCTAGTCCTTTCTACTATGAGACAGGATTTTACTAAGTCACTAAATGGTAGGCTGGGTTCAAGCCAGGATTCTCCTGCCTCAGCCTCCCGGGGTATTACAGGCACACACCTCTACACTAGGCCAGAAATCTCACCTTTAAATGCCCAGGTGTTAGATGAAAGGAAATATATATATATATATATATATATATATATATATATATATATACGCGCACACACACACACACACACACACACACACACACCCACCCCATGCTACAATAGGTTCTTTTGATTGTATTTTCCAAATAATCACTGCTGTGTCGCAAACACAATGCAGGAGGCCTGGACTGTAGTCAGTAGCAGGGCATTTGCACAGCTGGGACAAAGACCTGCCTGGCTTTGAGCCCAGAGCAGGGGAGTCATAGTACAGAGCAAAGAGCTACAGAGGCCCGACAACTCCTCCCTGAAGAGACAGCCAGGGCCCAGGCCTACTAGGAGGCAGCAGGCAGCGGTGAGACTCACTGGGGCTGTGGCCCAAGCAGGGTTGAGGGGCGCTGCGGTTACACTCTGCCCACTTGGCAGATTTTCACATAATTAACTCGAATATTCTGACTTTTTTTGACAGGTAACAGTTGAAGATTTTGAAGTGGTTTGCAAAGGTCTGTATCGGGCATTGTATATACGGGAGAAATACATGCAAAAATCATTTCAGAGGTTTCCTAAAACCCCTTCCAAGTACTTGCGGAACATTGACGGGGAAGCCTGGGTAACCAATGAGAACTTCTATCCAGGTAATCGTTTTTCTTTGACACAGGATCTCGCTTGGTAGTCCAGGCTACCCTTGAACGCACTGTGTAGCTCAGGCTGGCCTCAAACTCACAGAAATCCTCCTGCCTCAGCTTCCTAATTGTTGGGATTATGGACAAGTGCCGCCACACCTATGCCTAGCCTAGCTGCTTTGTATGTGTTGCAGGGAATTAAAACCAGGATCTTTAACTACTGAGCTACACCTCTAGCCCTTGTCCACTTATTTTCTTACAAAATGTATGGAATATATTTCTTGGTTGAACTCCTAAATATAAGATATGCCCTGAGATTACAAATATTCCAGTCTAAAAATATAATCAGCACTGTCTCCATCCATCCTGCTGCTGCGTCTCCACCCCCTGACCCAGTCCGTACAGCCCCCTTACCTGCAGCCTGTCCCCTCTCGTTCCCCAGCCTGCCTAGGCCTCTGCATCGCCCGCTCGGATGGCTGTGGTCACCCCTCATCATCCACTCAGCTCACTCTTACCCTTTGTCATTTCATCCTCACTCTGCCACCAGTTACTGAAGTCCAGACCTGAAGCTGGGCCACTGGCTCAGGCCTGCAGTTCCAGCACGCCGCCCGCCTGGGGGCCGAGGCTGGAGGATCCTGACTTTAAGCTCAGCCTGGGCAATTTGGCAACTTAGCGAGGCCCTGTCTCAACATCTAAAACTGGACTGGGGATACAGCTCAGTGAGACAGCTCTGGATTTAAACCCTAGTACCCCGAAACAACAATCAAACAAAACACCACAGATCTGAGCACATCCTTTTCCAGACAGATAAACCTTTTGCTGCTCCCTGTTCCCTACGAATAAGCCTAGTCTTCAGCCTGCACTCATGGCCTACCGCCATCTGGCCTGCTAACTAGTTTATTTATTTGGGTTCTTCTGGACTTGCACACTTAATCTATTTCTAAACTTATCTCCCCTACTTAACCTTTTACACCCTCGTGGTCATTGTCATGCGCTGCCCCTAGGCTTCCCTTCTGGAGGCTGCCTTTCCCCTGCTGTCCACCCTGTGCTCCGGATCCATCCTAATTTCTCAGGCACAACCCTAATTCCGCCTTCTTTTTTGCCTGCCTCTGACCACTGGATAAAAGTAAAGGGAATGTGATTTTCCACAGCTTTTTTTTTTTTTTTTTTTTTGGCAAGGGTCTCAGCCTGTAATCCTGACTGGTGCCACACTCACTAGAGTGCTGAATTACAGATCTGTGCCACCACACTGGGATTATGTACTGCTGAGAATCAAATCCAGGGCCTTGCATTTGCTAGGCAAGCACTCTAACCACGGAGCCTGCCCTCAGCCACTGTGCAGCCTTTTATATGTTATATCAGCTTTTGGTTTCTACCTCACTGGGGTCGCTCTTTTGTGCATTTTTTAAAACATCGGTTTTTAATAATTTTACAAATAATACCAGCACTCTGAGAGGCTGGGGCAGGAAGCCTGCAAGTTCAAGTTCAGCTGAGCAACTTAGCAATTCTCAAAACTCAAAGCTAAAAACAGGGCTGAGGATGTAGCTTATTGTTAAGGCTTTGGATTAAGCCTCCAGGACCAAAAAAATAATAATGTTATAGCTATCTAGTTTATAACTAACTGTATCATAATTGATTTGACTAATTGTTATCTATAAGCACTTAAATTTCTAACTTTAAAAAACTTTTCCCCCAAGTTGTATGTAATGACTATGTCTTGCAAATATATACTAATATAAAGGAGAACGTGGAGGAAATAGTAAACTTTTTTCGACTAGGCTACAATAAACATCTTTTATGTATAAATCTTTGGGAAGTTGTCTTAAATCTTTAGGATTATAGTCCTAGAACTGACATTTCTACAGAAGAAAATATTGTAGATTTTTGAATGTCAAAGCTGTCATGTTAGTAAAATACCAAGTTCTACATCTTCCTTTAAATAATTCCCTTTAGCATTAAAGCCACATTAAATGTAGGAAGTTTGCTGGCATGTAACATTAATCTGCCCATACTTTAGGTTACTGACACTTAAGATGTCATCTTGCCTTAGCTTTCCCTACATTATACTTTTCTAGTATGTTTAAGAGCTAGAAAATTAATATTTGATACTGCAACATATTATTTCATGTTCCTTATCCTCTAATATTTTTTTTTGAGACACAGTCTTGCTCTGTACCCCAGGCTGGACCCGAACTCACTATGTAGGCCAGGCTGGCCTTGAGCTCAGAGCAATCCTCCTGCCTCAGCCTCTTGCGTGCTGGGTTTACATGGGTGAGCCACCACACCTGGCTTATGTGGTGCTGGAGAATTGAATCGGGCATTTGCAAGGCAAGCAGCAAGCACTTTAACCAGTGTGCTATTCCTCCAACCCCCAAATTTTAATGTTTTACATAAACTTTTCCTGTAGCTCCTTGCATTAAAACCATTTGAGGTAGAGCACAGGAGATTTCTTTATAGAGGAGTGAAACTACTCTCTAGGACACTATAAGGGTAAATACATGTCATTATACATTTATTACAATCCATAGGATGTACAAAACCCAGAGTGAGTCCTGATGTAACTATGGTGAGCCAATTATGCCAAATATGCCTCTCTACTAGAGATCACTGATGGCGGGAGGCTTATGGTTGTGATGCGTGTGTAGAAAAGGGACTTTGCAGTCAACTTTTCTCTTAACTGAAGACTGATCTTAAAAGGTCTGAGAAAATACTCTGACACTAATAAAGGAAGTTGGTTCAAATAAGGTAAAATTAGAAACTATATTTTAACTGTAATGTTACTTTTATTATTTGCAGGTGGGTCATGCTATGTTGCCCAGAGTGGTCTCAAAATCATGGGCTCAAGTGATCCTCTTGACTCAGCCTCCTGAGAAGCTAGGACTGTAGGCATGGCACATGTCACCACACCTAGCTTTATGCAGTTATTTAATAGACGAATGAAATACTCTACACAGACAGCTAACATCATAAAAATACTGAAATTATAAGTAGTGTATCAATTACCCTATATAAACACCACTCTTTCCTCACTGCTAAATCTGACTGGTCCCAAAAACACCACTTTTAAATATTTTGAAAATCATTTGTGTACTAAGTAAAATATTATTGCTTTTGTTTTTTGATTGTTTTGAGACAGGTTCTCACTTTACTGTAATTTTAGGCTGGTGGTGAACTCACTGTGCAGCTCAGGCTGGCCTTGAATTCAAGGCCGTCCTCCTTCCTCCCTGGGCCTTCTGAGTGCTGGGTTTATGGGTGTATAATATCACACCTACCTTCAACAATTATTTTGGCAATTATTTATACCATGAAATTAGTTATTTTGAAAAATTAATGTGAAAATACACTTATTTACGGGATAAATAAAATTAGGTAATTAAAACTCATGATATATAAGATGCCAAACTGATGGGATTTTGCAGTCTTTCATATTCTGGTTATTTTTACATGGTCATTCATCTTATATGTTGATATATGACTCTGTTTTGTTGAAAAAGTCTTTACCCCTCCTCCGAAGAAGGGAGAAGACCCCTTCCGAGCCGATAACCTTCCAGAAAACCTGGGCTATCACCTCCGAATGAAGGACGGTGTAGTTTACATCTATCCCAATGAAGCGGCGGCCAACACAGATGAGCCCAAGCCGTATCCTTACCCCAATCTGGACTCCTTCTTAGATGACATGAACTTTTTGCTGGCTCTAATTGCCCAAGGACCTGTGTAAGTGTTTAGAACGAGGTGAACAATGATCAGTGCTACTGCTACTGATAGGAAGAATAAATGTTAAATGTTTGCCGTGTTCCAATAGTATGTAAAATCCTCCGTGTACCTTTTTTTGCACCTTATATTTGCTCTATGAGGTTTCCTATAATTAACAGTTTTGTGAGCTGAAACTGTGGCGAATTAAGCATCTTGCCCAAAGTCGCAGGGCTGGCTGAGCCAGGATTTGAGCCCAAGTCTCCTGGCGTAACAGGGCCAGGAGACGATGTATTTCCATAATGCTGTCTCCACTGATCTTTTAAAATGCCTACTCCAGTCCTCATTGTTATTACCTTTGAGGAAAACTTGAAGCTCAATACTTTTCAGTGAGATGAACTGCAGCAGAATCTGAAATGTTTGTGTTAATAATTGTTTCCTTTGAGCTATAAGGGTCCTGATGGTTTTGAAGTTGAGGTTGTTTCCCTTAAACATGTGGAGTCTTTTCAGATTTCC
>PVKB01008888.1:0-12131 GCA_004027205.1 Ctenodactylus gundi | reverse complement strand
TTTAAAGTTCCATGAGATGGTTGTGGTCTGGGTCTCTCATATCAGAGAGACCACCGGATGTTTCACCTTCTGCTTCTGACTCACTTCACTAAGCATGATATTCTCAAGTTTCTTCCATTTGCCTGTGAAAACCTCCACGCTGTTGGACCTTACGGATGCATAGTATTCCATTGTGTATAAGTACCACAGTTTGTGTATCCACTGGTGTGTTGATGGGTATTTTGGTGACTTCCATGTTCTAGCTATTGTTAGTTGTGCTGCTATGAACATGGGTATACATATATCTCTGTTGTATGTTGTTTTGGCCTCTTTTGGATATATTCCCAGGAGGGGTGTTGCCGGACCAAAGGGGATATTTTTTTCTAGTCTTTTGAGAACTCTCCATACTGCTTTCCAGAGTGGTTCAACGAATTTACACTCCCACCAGCAGTGCAGGAGGGTTCCTTTCTACCCACAGCCTCGCCAGCATTGATTGCTATTTGACTTGTTGATATAGGCCATTCTCTCTGGAGTGAGATGGTATCTTAGCGTTGTTTTGATTTGCATTTCTCTTATGGCTAGAGATGTTGAGCATCTTTTCATGTATCTATTGGCCACTTGTACTTCTTCCTGAGTGAACTGCCTCTTCATTTCATTTGCCCATTTTTCAATAGGGTCCTTTATTTTGATAGGCTTAATTTTCTTTAGCTCTCTGTGTATTCTAGTTATGAGTTTCTTATCTGAGGTGTTGGTGCTGAATACTTTTTCCCAGTCTGTTTTTTCTTTATTTACAATGTTGACAGATTCCTTTGCTGTGCAGAAACTTTTTAATTTGACAAGGTCCCATTTGTTGATAGTGGGGGTAATTTCTTTTGCTCTTGGTGTCTTGCCAAGAAAATCTTTGCCTACCCCTATGTCTTTTAGAAATTTGCCTACTTTGTCTTCAAGAGGATTTAGTGTTTCATTTTTAATGTTTAGGTCTTTAATCCATTTTGATTTGATTTTGGTGCATGGTGACAGGTGTGTGACTAGATTCACCTGCATGTGGATGTCCAGTTTTCCCAGCACCATTTGTTGAACAGGCTGTCCTTTTTCCATTGTATGCATTTGGCCCCTTTGTCAAAAATTAGGTAGTTGAGGGTATTTGGGTTCGTTTCGCGCATCCTCGATTCTGTTCCACTGGTCTATCTGTCTATTTTTATGCCAGTACCAAATTGTTTTTACCAAGATGGCTTTATAGTATAGCCTGATGTCTGGGATTGTAATGCCTCCTACTTTGGTCTTGTTGCTTAGGATTGCTTCGGCTATTTGCAGTCTCTTTTGGTTCCATATGAATTTAAGAATTGTTGTTTCAAGTTCTTGGAAAAAACTTGTAGGTATTTTGATAGGAATTGCATTGAATCTATATATCAATTTCTGTAATATAGCCATTTTGACTATATTTATTTTGCCTATGCAAGAGCAGGGGATGCCTTTCCATTTTCTAATGTCTCCTATAACTTCTTTCTTCAAGGTATTATAGTTTTCTTTATATAGGTCCTTCAGATCCTTCATTAGGAATACTCCTAGGTATTTAATTTTTTGCTGAGCTATTGAGAATGGAATTGTTTTTCTGAGTTCTTGCTCAATAAGCTCATTGTTAGTGTATAGAAATGCTATTGATTTTTTAGTGTTAATTTTGTATCCTGGGGCTTGGCTAAATTTTTAAATTATTTCTAGGAGTTTCATAGTGGAGTTTTTTGGGTCTTTCATATAGACAATCATATCATCTGCATAGCTGATTTATTTTAATTTTTAGGTTATCATGGAGACAGCAAAAGCTGATGTGCTGTTTTTTATTTAACACAGAATATATATGTATATATGTGTGTATACAAATATAAAATATACAAATTAATATTCAAATTTAAGGACTGTTTCCTTTAAATATTAGATACTCAAGGAAAACTCACATTTAAGTTTGCTAGGCTCGTTATTATTTTCTGGGTTGATTAATTGTGATTGTTTGAAACCTCATAAAGGGTCAGCAACTCCTGCCTCCTCCAAGCAGGTGTGAAGGGACCAGTGGGGAGATTCCTACCAGGGTCCTTAGGCAATAAGGCAGACATTGACCAATGGGCAGAGGGGTTTCCTATCAGACAGCAAAATGCTTGGGAGGACCCAGCAGCTTCGTGCCTATGCTCCGCCGGGAAGCAGTTTTGCGTTGGCCTCAGCAACACTCTTCACAGGCTACATTCCCGCTCCACTGTGGCGACCTTCAGGTGGGGAAGCTTTGCATGTCTCTTCAGCAGAGGGTCCCCTGTGTGGCCACTAGAATCTCAGTGCCGTCGCCCAAGGTCTGCTCATTTTCTGACATCCTTTCATCCCTAATGCAGGCTTTTATTTTTGTCATCAAAGAGGGAAGAAAAAACCTAATTCACTAGTTTTAAATAACTAATTGCTGTAATTGTTGTATTTTATTATTAAATTGTTGTGTTTGACTATTTTGATCTCTTTCTGTGCCTGATTTATAAATTAAGCTTCATCATAGTCAGCACATATAGGAGAAACAGCATCTATAGGGTTTGACATTATCCACAGTCTCAGGCATCCACTGGAGCATCTTGGAATGTGCCACTCATAGGTAATGGAGGGACTACTCTAATATTAATCTATGTGTAAAGTTCTTACTACATTTAGGCAAAGTGATGAATATAATTCTTTCCCGTCAGGAAATTCTAGGGTAATGAGAATTTATAATACTACAATGAAAACTATGTTAAATGGTAGCCTCACATCAATTGATGTCTGCAGTACAGTGCCATTAAATGTTCATCACTTGGAGTTCGTCTCAGAGTCAAAGGGTTTCTTTGCTTCAGGCATCAGCAACAATTGGAAAGTCCCCAGCCTACCTATACCCCCGAGAAACATGCTCCAAACAAGAGAGTTCCTGGGACTCTTAATTTTGATAATTAGTGAGAACACAACGCATAAAACTCAGAAACACAATTAATCCTATTTTAAACAACACAAATCAAGTCCAAAGCAAAAGAGACACATAAAGTGAGGTCTGAGAGGGTCCTGAGCTTCTGCGTCCCTCCCCACAGAACCACCAGTCGCCCAGCAAATCAGCATATTTACCAATCAGAAAGCTTTGGTATCCCTGGCCTTACTAACACTTTATTATATAGACATGTTTGACTGAGTCAATGGCCACACGGGTTAACTCATTTCCCCTTCTTCTCAAAGACTGGAAGCTTAGATTTGGGCCATGTGTCTCAAAGCCCCAGGCTCATGGTTTCTCTCTCTGTCATGGGCCACCTCTGCCCTGAGTCATCTGCTTAACATCATCTCTGATGTGATACATGATACTTAGGAATAACACTGACCTTCCTATCTCTAGGAATTTCCAAGAGTTTTAAGAAGCTTTCAGGAATGAGGAAGAAAGGCCATGTTCTTTTTTTCCCCCTCCATCTACTTTTTATTGAATTTGTTAGGGTTGCAGTTACTGCAGTGCCAAACCATGCCTGAGAACCCACAAAAAGAAATGGTACAATGGATGACTTCATCCACCCATCATACAGTATATTAAAACTTGATTCATGTGCATTTTTATAATTGCACAGCTTTCAAAAAGTTTTACCAGGAGTTGGGATTTAAGTCTGCTGTGGGTCTTCAAATTTCCAGTACAGCTCACCATTCTGTGAAACCTCCTTCATGCCATGATGATATAAACCCCAACAAAATGCCACGGTAAAAGCATATACTTTAAAGGACAATATGCGGCTCAAGTCGAAGAGATTACGTGTTACGGTTTTGGGCTCCCAAGCAAAGTGTTGACTTTAACTAAGGACCTCTTGTTGTCACCTATCATCCACCCCTCTCCCTGGCTGGCCCAGCTACCACCCAAATCAGAAGGCATCTTGTCAGCTGCCTTAAACAATGCCATTGTTATTGCCCAGAAATGGTGGGTAAGGCCTGTCGGGAGATGCTACCTGCAGTCCTCCTAGGCGCCCCAGTTCCCTGCACTGAAATGTTCATGCTGTTATGCCCAGATTGCAAGTCCCCAAGAAAGACCCCAGGAACCGATTCTGATGCAAACACACGAGAGTCTATTGCAAGCTCGAGTCTGGGCTCTCACTCTCCAGCACAGTGGAGGCTAAGGAGGAACCCCGAGTGCAATTTTCACTGGGGTTTTATAAACAAAAATTCCAAGATTTTTACAGAAATCACGTAAGCTGTTTACCACAAAAACTGATTGGTTAACATTTAATGCAAGAATAATTTGTGAATCTGTGATTGGCCGGTGATTGTTAATATGTGCTCAATGGAAAGTCTCTATCAGCTGAAGTTTCAGTAATGACTTGCATTGCTAAGAGACCGCACACCTTGTGACGTTTTTACTTACAGAAGCAAGAAGGGGAATTTTTCACAGAACAGAAGAGAAATGGGGCACACATTGTTTCTACATCAGGAATTTTGTGCATCTATAAACTTGCAACCTATCAGCCATGGCCACCTCTGGATACACACAAACATAGTGTGATTGTTCCTGGCACAGATGCAGGGTTAGAGCCAAAAGCTGATTTTTTCATGAGCTCGGGGAGAGGGGAGACTGGGTTTATCTAACTCCGGGGAAACAGGAACTCAGGCCTGCTAGTTAGAGAGGGGAGTTTGAAGCCTGTCGTGGAGTCTCCTTGGCCTGGGTCTCTTGATCTTTTGGGCTTTCAGTGTCTGACTCCAGTAAGCAGCTGCTGCCCACACCGACGGCTTGTGTGCTTGCTCGCGTGCTTCACGCTTGCCGGTAGCAAGCCTGCCAAGCCTGGCAATGGAATTTATTACAGGAAAATCCAAACTTGGCCTCGAGTGGTCACATGCCCCTGTGAAATATTTCTAGCTGAACCAAAGATTAAAAAAAAAATAGGAAAATCTGCTAGACTATCTCATTAGACGGCAAACTTTTCAGTAGTCCTGGAGAGCTTCCTCAAGTGCCTCTTACGGACTATGCACTACCGGATAGTTTAAGCTGTAGTGATTAGAGGCAGAAGCACTGCATCAGTGCCGTTAGCCCTGCCTCTCCAAATGAGTACTATTAAGACATACCAACACATGCTGGTCACAGAGATAGCTGCGATATTCGCTGCATCTGCAGGATGTCTAATGCCTTAAAAATCCGAGCCCAAGTATATAAGGAATTCTTATCAAAGACCACGTAGGTGCAATGAGACTTAGGTAGGAGTGAAGTGAGGTTCTTCGTGTTGAATGAAAAGGCTAATTCTTTATTATAGTTTGCGTCATCGCCTTTAGCATGGCTTTTTTTGATTGCACTTTGAAGGATCTAGGGTTGGGTAAAAATAGAACAATTTTAACTCAATTTTCTCACATGTTTTGCCATCACTTATCAGTATTATATTCTTAACAATGCCAGTGTCTGGCCATACTATAATAAAGAGAGATAATTTGAAATATAAGTCCAAAGATGTTGACATATGATTAGAGTCTCATTCAATCATTAGTGGTGAGTCCCGTCCATTATCATGTTGTGTAATCAGCAAATCTCTCACCTGGACATGATGGCGCACATCTATAATCCCAGAACTCAGAAGGCTAAGACAGGAAAACTGCTGTGAGTTCAAGGCCAGTCGGGGGTACATAGTGAGTTCAGGACTAGCCTAGACCATAGAGCAATACCCTCCCCCACTACAAAAGAAAAAGGATAGATGAGCTTCTGGACCATGCCGAAAGAACAGGGCAATGGTCCCCCTTTTGAGGTGTCATGTTTACCGCCACCCCCCCATCCACTCAGCACAGCTCTCTGTCCGTTCTGGCTTCCCTCCCCCAGCGCGGGGCTCTCCACCCTCGGAGCAGAGGTGCCCTGAGCCATTCAGGGGATAGCAGCCTTTCCCCCTCTTTTTTCCTCTCCTGCCTCTTGTGCCAGTTTCTTCCTAGGCACTGTTTAAGGGTGGCCCCAAAGCCCTGGTGCGCTCTTTTGAGCTTTCTTCTACTCTGAAGGGTTCAGTCTTGGGCTGATTTTTCCTTCTTTTTAAAATGGCTCCTGCTGACGTCACTACCTGGGAAGGCTGCTGAGCCCTGTTTCTGATCTGGGATCCCAGGGCCTTTTCCAGGGGGAGCGCACATTGGATTTGTAGTACACACACCCGCAGGCTGGGGCTGCCAGCTGCCGACAATTCCCACTTCTCCGGATCTGCACTGACCCCAGGCTGAGGTTCTGGCTCTGGACTTTCTTCCTTCTGTGGTCTGTGAATGCCGGCAACTCAGGGCCACGCCGAGTCGGCTGCTTTCTTCCTCCTCTTCCAATGTGACTGACCCTCCCACAGCCTCCTGTCCGTTGTTGGGGTTCGCCGTTGTCTCCCAGCTGTGTCAGATGTCCCAGGCCCACATGAGCTCTCCCCCGTCTGCAGCTGCCTGCGGCTCCAGCCTTTTGCGGCCAGCCTGCTGCGGCTTCCTGGGCTGATGGGATTTTTTTTCTCTCTGCTTTCGATGATCCTTTGGAATTTCTGACCTTCCCCCGGCCTCCTTTCAGTTGTTGGGGATGCTCCTCTCTTTCCTAGCTACACTGAACGCACTTTTTCTAACTAAATCCTCAACATTTTAAGTGGGTTGATGAGGAGACATTGTGCAGCGCTGTTACTCAGCTGCCATCTTTACTGGAAGGACTGGTCAAGATGATTACTTAATCATATGTGATTCCTCAAAGATTGGAGTACTTCTCCAACAATAAAACTCTTATTTGTAATATGCATAAATATGAATTATGTACTAATGACAATGATTCTTAGCTTATTCCAAATAAATCTTAATTTAACTTCCTTATATCTTTCCTAAGATTATATTAATAATAACAAAACATTCAGTGATCTCTTATATTATCATGGCAATTGACATTTACAGTGCATCTAGTACAAGATTCGAACGATTTGTATATAATATAACTATTGAGTGCCTGAAGATGTTGAGCTGGGTCCTGAGTGGCAGGAACGAGACAGTCTTCCCTCTGCCTCCATCTCCTTCTACTAATTGTACTCCATAGTTCTCATGCACACAAGATACCTGAAAATCAATGTCTACCCAATTAAAATATAAGACAAAACTGATTTGGAGAGTCTGAAAGCATACTGAAGTCTAGCAGCTGAGATCTACCCAATAGTTTCTGTCTGTATTTCTCAGGCTGTAAAAGCTAATAGGGTTTGGTAAATAATACACTTTTTTATTAATTGAAAATATTGGGAAATTAAATATTTGGATTTTTCTCTAAAAATCAATAAGCCCATCTTTCCCTGTTTAATAATTCCTACTTCTATCGCAAATAACTTGAAAATGATAGCCAAGAAAACCACAAATGACAGTCGCGGTGGGACTGTCATTGTGCAAGTAGGGCCGTCATGGTGGAGCAAGCTCTCGTGGAGTCACGGCAGGGAGAAACGGACAGATAGGCCGGCTTAAAATTGGGGCACTAAAATTTTCACGACCTTTAAAACAGTTCTTTTGCATGTTAACAATAGTATATTCCAGAGTAGAGGTAAACTTTGTATTGTATTGTTTCTGATTGGTGCCTATGTTTTGAATTTTACAAAACTTCTCTTTCAACTGAACCATTTTCTTCTTTTTTGTATCTGTTGGATTCACTCAACTGTGCAGATTGTGAAGATTAAAATTTCATTTTAAAAGTTTGTGTCCATACTGAGCAGGTCCAGACATTTTTTCGGTCATTATTCCTTAAGCATTATAGTGTAACAACCATTTATGTAGCATTTACACGGTATTAGGTGTTATAAATGGTCCAAAGATGATTCAAAATATACAGGAGGATGTGCAGTTTACATGCAAATATTACACCGTTTTGTATAAGGGATGTGAGCACCTGGGGCTGCTGATATCTAGGGGTGGGCGTGGACCCAATTCCCCACAGATATCAAGGGATGATTATCTAAAAATACTACAAGGAAAATGAGCATTTTTGTTGCAGACTTAGCCAATAGTCTAACGAGTACAAAGAACGTAAATAACATTTGTCATGGCCAATGAATGTTATAGGAAAGTCCACAGTGGTGGTGAAATTTCAGGAATCCTAAGGGAAAAAAAAGTCCAAGATAGAAGGACCCCAGGAAGAAAAGAGGCATGAGGGCCTGCTGCTTCTATCTTACCCAGCCGCCTGACTAAGCTCACATTTCAGATGGCAGACCTGTAAACAAGATGTTACTGGCCTGATAGCATCAAACGTAAATTCAGCACACCATTTTTCTAAAAGAAAATCCTATCTTTTTTATATTGAAGGAGTCAAAATAAGATGATTTTTAAAAATAAGGCCCCTGCCTAGCATGTACAAGACCCTGGGTTCGATTCCCCAGCATCCTGTAAAAATTAGTCAGGTGTGATTGTAAATCCTGGCACTTGGGAGGCTGAGGCAAAAGGATTGCCGTGAGTTAAAGACCAGCCTGGGCTGCATAATGAGTTCAGGACCAGCCTGGACTACCCAGTAAGACTCTATTGGGAGAGGGAGAGAGGGGGAGAGAGAGAGAGAGAGAGAGAGAGAGAGAGCCTATCTTAGAATTGAGGTTGAGTAAGGAAACTATGGACATGCACGGTGCTAATTAGATTCAGGTAAGGCTGAGCTATGTCTTCAGCCCGTTTTATTCTCTATTTTGAGAGGGCGTTTTGCTAAGTTACTAGGTTATCGTTGCCTCCTGCCGCAGCCTTCCGAGTAGCTCGGGTTACAGCTCTGTGCCTCTTAGTGTGCACTGTGTTTTTATGATTGAGCCTGTGCACTGGAGTCTTCGCAACAAGAACCTGAGTGTCAGTGACAGCTGAGTCGCTGTCATGATGGGCATGGGGACAGCTAGGAGGTAATTCATCCAGGCTGATGAGTCCTGGGAGGCAGTATGCTGTCTCTGTAAGGTGTCACCTAGGCTGGGGTGGGCTCTTCAGTAAGGTAACTGGCCTTTGGGTCACCTCCAGGCTTGTAAGTGACCTCTCATTCATCCTCCTTTAGGTAGCCCCTTGCCTGCACTTCTGAAGGCACCTCCTCACCCATACTCCTGTAAGTAACCCCAGTGAGCTCACTGGTCCACTGAAGTGGACTTTGGAGAGGTGGTTACTTTGGCCTGACTACTATGCTTTATCTGGGGGAGAGAGAAGTTGATGTTCATATCTCCTCAGAAAAAGCTATTCCCACAACACATGGTTAAAAAATGTCCTAGGAGGCTCAGAACCTCTGGACTTTTGTACAAAGTTAGTTTAGAGACCACAAGAGAATCTTTGAATTCTTGAGATGAGATTGCTTATATCACTGGATTAAATTCCTATCTTAGATTGTGGCTGTATCTTTGTTACACAAAGTACAAAATACCTTCACGAGTATTTTGGCTGAATTTTCCATGGTGTTTCACCGTGTTTCTCTACTGTATCAAGGCTTTTTGAAGCCACAATTGGCCAACTCAGATCTTTCTGCTACTAAATCAAATACCACCACGGGACCCGATCAGAAATATCTTAATGCACATATCACATGCATCTTCTTTTCAGTAGTTTGGAAGCCTGAGTAGGTACCAAGTTCGCAGCTAACATCCACCACCTTCTCGCTGGGTCATAAATACAGTCCTCCTAGCTATTGCTGTATAGTATTCTCAAAAAAGACTAACTCAGCGAGGGCACTTACACATCAATGCTTCAGTTAGGTCCTAGGGTCAAGCAGCCGAGAGAGTAAATGAAACCAAAATGTAATAAGAAAAATGCCTAAGAGAGGACTGCAGAACAGGTAGGAATAGTATACTGCTGATGCCTGAAGAAACCTGGAAAAAGGTCACGCAGAAGATTTTCAGAGGTAGTGACCAGAAGCCCTCACTGGCTGTGTGCGGAATGCCTTGGCCTCCCACACATCTTCTGCAATGTGTTACAGCACCGAGAAATACATAAACTTAATCGAATCTGTCATATAGATTATCTTCAGAAGTCTCCTGATTGGACTTATAATTCAGAGTCTGTAGAAACAACATTTACAGAAACTACTAGTAAAGTTCACTTTTTCTCACAAGCTTTTACTGAACAAAAACTCTGTCAGCCGGGGTCTAGTGCCTCGATACAGACATAGTGTCATAAAACATTGGCTGTATACACTAATCCACTGAGCGGCTTTTTTTTTTTTTTGAGATGAAGAAAACTGACGAAAGGGTAAATGGCAGCAGGTGCCCACAGTAAAGTATGCTGGAGTGAAGTCTGAGTACCGGAAGTGATCGTCATGAAAAGTGTAGCGCGAGGCAGCAGCAGGCCAGCGGCGGCACACTACCAGAAACAGTGGTAAGTAGCAGGGGAATCGCATGTGGCGTGGTGAGCAGCATCAGGAGGACCTACGCAGACGGGCAGAAATCCACTGGCGGAAGGTAGCAGAACTGCCGTTTACCCAGGCACCATCTGGGAGAGAGAATTTGCCGACACCCGGGCCTTCTCTCTCGCCCTCTGTCACACATCACCTGCTTCTTAGATTCATGGTGCAGAATCTTAGCTCAAGAGAAGAATAATGCGTACAGTGTTTAAAATCTGAGATGAGAGAGATGAGTTTTGACCTCCCCTCTCCTAAAAGCTTAATTGTTTCACAATTTTGTTTCCGTCAGTCCTGATTATAATCGGTGGAAGTAAAAAGTGGAATTGGAAATTAGTAACCATAGCAGTATATTTTATACTTTAGAGAAAGAAAGATAGGAAGAAAGACGGAAAGAAAGAAAAAAGAAAGGAAAAGAATGGCCTCATTTCTTAATCTGATTTGTGTCTATTTTAGACAGGAGATTTTGGCAATGTATACACACACACACACACACACTTATATGTGTGTGTGTGTGCACGTGCCCGCACATGTGTGTGTGTGTGTGTGTGTGTAAAGATCTTGGGAAAATGGTATAGGGTTTTCTACAGATTATCTGTTCTTTTGTTAAATTGTATATGCCCTTTTATTTTTTGCTTTCAAAATGAGAATATATTTTCAACTATCTAATCACAGAGATGTCTTAAACTAAGATTATGGTTGTATCATTTTAAGAAAAAAGAATATTCTGATCATGGGATTTTTGAAAATTAAAAGGAAATTGACTACAATGTTGGCAGGGAGGCTTCTTGTGTCCGAGTATCTCACAGTGCGGCCCAGCGATGTGTGTTCCTCCCGTGCTTACCTGACACGAGGCGGCGGCTAGGGACGTGGGGAGGGAGAACTGGACCCAGGCTGTGGTCCCCGGGGAGAGTGTGGAGTGTGAGGACCTCTGCCCTCTCACGATGCTCCCCGTGGGAGGCCCGCCCACCACGGCCCCGCAGCCCCAACCCAAGGAAGCTCTCACGCTGGGGAGGCCTTTCCACCCAGTTTCCCCCTCATCCCTTCCGGAAACCGTCTCTACCTTCTTCCCCTCACATTTGCCCTCTCTTCTGCCGTTTCTCTCCACGAAATCTTTGTCGTTTAGGGTTCTTTTTTCAGCAGTTTGACTCTCCCAAACCTCTAGAAAACAAGTGCCTATTTTTATTTAAAAAAATCAAATCAAATCAAAGATAAAGGAAGCATTCCTCTAGGTCAGCATCACAGGCCATCCCTGGGTTAGATGGGACTCTGGGAAAATGATGTCGGGGTCTCCAGCCGAGTTCCTCACGCACGCGGTGTGGAACGCTGTACCCCTGTGGAGAAACTGGACCCACGTGGACATGGGGGAAGCCGACTCTTCAAGCGTATGCACAGATTTGACCTTGAGCAGTTTAGGCAGAAAGAGATTCTTTAAGCTCCTTTTAACCTCTCCTCCCTTCCTCCAGACTGATCTACGCTGCTTCTGCCTCCCAGCTGTGGGCACCCTTTCTTGGGTGGCTGCAAAGTCTCTGAGGCCGTGTAGATACTATGGTGGTTAGGTGGTGGCTGTTGCCTCCTATTGGGTCCTAGTAAAATCTGTGAACTCAAACCCGAAAGAGCCTCTTCCATTTTTTTTTGTCATTGTCCTTTCCCTCGGAAAAAAAGAAAAAGACTTTCCCTTCTGCTGGTCTCCCTTTTGTTTCTCTTCTTTATTCCAGTCTAAAGCTCCTTCCCCGCCCCCCACCCCCTGGGGAACTCGGATCCTTTCATTTCTGTGTGATGCTATTTAGCTCCGGCTTCCTCTGCAGGAGGCATTTGTCCGGCTCAGGTGAGGAGG
>PVKB01008887.1:0-12257 GCA_004027205.1 Ctenodactylus gundi | reverse complement strand
CCCCCCCGAGTGCTGGGATTACAGGTATACTCTACTACGCCCAGTTTAACATAAAACCTGACACAAAGACAGGCTGAGCATCAAACATCCAGCACTCTAATCACCTGGCTCAGGAAGTGTTCATTTGTAGTTCTGAAATTCTTCAGCCACGTTGAGGCCTCCAAAGGCTGATCGAAGCGCTCTTTGTTGTAGGTGGACTGCAGAAGCTCCTGGCAATTTTTCACCCAAAGATGAGCTAAAAATGCACAAAGAAATAAAGCAGGTAGAAACGGACTGCGGTCAACTAAAAATGCTCTCTATGCCTTTATGTTATAGAAAAAGGGCTTTATTTTTCTACAGACTAATACTTTTCTTTTCTTTTATAGTGCTAGAGATTTTGCTTACTATGCTACATCCCCACCATACATATACTTCTTCAAACATCCCGCTTCAGGTGTTTACTGTTTTGCATGATCTATCTTAGTCTAAACAGTACAATTACAAAAAATACAGAGCATGCACCAAATGGACTAAACGCCACTTCTGCCTACTAGCAGTTTTTAGCTACCTCAGACAATGTAGATACATACAAAATTGAACAAAAAAGGGATGAGGCAAAGCAAGAGGTAAGGTTTCCCCTATGCAAGTTAACAGCTCTACAATGCTAATAAATGATAAGGGGCTGGAGTAAAGGCTCAGTGGTTAAAGAACCCAAGTTCACCGGAGTTTGATTCCCTGGCACTACATAAGCTGGGCGTGGTGTCGCACATCTGTAATCCCAGTACTGAGAGACAGGCTGAGACAGGGAGGCTGAGACAGGAGGACTGCTGTGAGTCCAAGGCTGGTCTGGGTTCCGTAGTAGTTCAAGATCAGTCTGGGCTACAGAGCGAGACCCTGTCTCAAACAAAAGCTCTACTGGGTATTCAAAATTATTAATTGTTGGCAAAAAACAAAGTGGTTCATGCATGTAGACCCAGATACTAAGGAGACTCAGGAAAGATGAAATGTCTTATGCTCACAAGTTCAAGACTAGCCTGAACAACACAGGAAGACCCATCACTTAAAACAAACACAAAATCCTTTGGTGACCTCTAAGGTGGGACTTTATGTTCTGGGAAATAAATAGCAAAGTAAAAAGTACTGACAGTAATCAGTCACAGTGCTGCCATGGTAAGAGAAGAATGAGCCCTGAACCCAGAGAAGGAAGGCAGTTCTTACCATCTGGAATGTGCAGTATCAGCCAGTTGTGTTTTGCACAGAAATGAATAACATGGCAAAGACTGAGGGTTTTTCCTGTTCCCTTCTCCCCATCTAATGTATCTGTTAAGGAATAGCACAGTGGTTACAGCATTTGCCTAGCAACACAAGGCCCTGAGTTCGACTCCCCTGCACTACATAAGCTGGGCAAGGGGGCACGTGCAAATAATCACAGCACATGGTAGCAGGAGGCAGGACTGTTGTGGGTTCAAAGCAAGGCTGGGCTCCATAATGAGTTTAGGACTAGCCTGGACTATAGAATGAGACCCTGTCTCAAAAAAAGAAATGAGGGCCTGGAGGAATAACTCAATGGTTAAAGTGCCTGCCCACCAAGCTCAAGATCCTGGTTCGATTCCCCAGCACCACATAAACTGGACATGGTGGTGCATGCCTGTAATCCCACGACTTGGGAGACAGAAGCAGGAGGATTGCCGTGAGTTCAAGGCCAGCCTGGCCTCCAGAATGAGTTGAGTACCAGCCTGAACTTTAGAGTCAGACCCTGTCTCAAAAAGAGAAAAGAAATCACCACCAGAGGGGATACTTTTAACAGTTGACAGTACTCTAATGTGTCTTTTTTTTCATAATGTGAGAAAAAACTGGTAGGAGATGTCCTAGGCAGGCAGGAAAGGATACAGAGAAGATACCGTACAGCTGGATGAGCAAAATTGGTGTTGTGCAGGTGATGCAGAAGCTCTAGGGCTGGCTTCCTTACCATGAGGCAAGCTTCGCCAAAGGTCTTCACCTAGGGAAGCAGGCAGAGAGGGAGGAGAAGGCGGACTGTGGAACTTCCACCCACTATTAGTATTCACACCAAGTCTAATACAGCAACAACGCACACAGAATTGCTTATTTTTAATTAATTTCATCAGAAAAGGATTTTTTTTTGATAGGGTCTTGCTTTATTGCCTAGGTTGTCCTTGAACTAACAGCAATCTTCTTGCCTTATTGTCCTGAGTGCTGGAATTATAGGTGTGTACCACCACACTTGGTTTATGTGGTGGTGGGGAACTGAACTCAGGGCCTAGCAAGCAACTGCTTTAGCCACTCTACTATTCCTCCAGCCCCTAGGTTGGGTTGCTGTTTAATTTGAAAACCAACTCATACCATCTGGCAAAAAATAAAACACATTCTATACTGAGCAACCTAAGAGTCAGCTTTTGATTATTCATGTTAATGAAACCTAAGTATTATATTAGTTAACTGGACTCTTATAGAGACATTTCACAATTACGTATTCTATGTACAGTCAAGATAAATATTAAAAGCCTATAAAATGTTTAACAAACTGCTAATGCTTAACAAGATACTAATTCTTGGGCTAGAGGAACAGAGCAGCAGTTAGAGTGCCTGTCTAGCAAGCACCAGGCGCTGGGTTCCATTCCTCAGGGCCACATAAGCTGGATGTGGTGGCACATGCTTGTAATCTCAGCACTTAGGAGGCAGAGGCAGGATTGCCTGAGATTGTGGTCAGCCTGGGTTACTTAAGTTATGAACCAGTCTGAACTGCAGAGCCAAATCCTATCTCAAAAACAACACACTCCTTCAAAACATTAATTCTTTGGAAATACATCACAGGGCTGGAGGAAAGGCAAGGCAAGGAGTTGATTTCCAGCACCACATAAAGCTTGGTGTGATGGCACATGCCCAACGCCTATAATCTCAGTGCTGGGGGCTGATGCAGGGGGATGGTTCTGAGTCCAAGGCCAGCCTGGGCTAGCGACCCTCAGCCCCCCCAAAAAAGAGAAAAGAAACATACTACAGTTTATATGTTAATCTCCCTTCTGCCTCCAGAATATTCTGACAGAAAAATACAAGAAGTGCTGATTATCTACATGTAAAAGTGATCTTAAAATAAGTATTCTATCCTGCTACTAGTGAGTACCACCATTTAAGAAGTAATATTTGCAAGCACATCATTTGAGGTTTAAAATAGTGTTTTTTTTTTCATTTTGGTATTGGTGACTCAGGGCCTCCTGGTTGCTAACGTTGTGCTCTATTACTGAGCTGCACACCTTCTGCCCTAGTGCTAGTATTTGAAAGAAATCTCTTTATAAAAAACAGCTGGATTACTATAGGAATTGACAAGTAAGTCACTGTGTCTGGGGAAGAAAGAACGATTTCTGATGCTGAAAATAATTCATAGGCACCCAGGGGTGATGGCACAGGCCTATAATCCTGGTTACTGGGGAGGCTGAGTGGGAGAATCACTTGAGTCCATGAGTTTGAGAGCAGCCTCACCAATACAGCCAGACCCAACTCTACTCACCCCCATATCCCTGAAGCACACACACACACACACACACACACACACACACACACACACACACACACACAACCAAACAGGAGCCAGTAAGAATAATATGCCAATAAATCACGCTTGCAGTTAATCACAAATTCTTTCCTTGGTTATAAACATTTTTTTTTTTTTTTGAGACAGGGTCTTGCTCTGAAGTCCAGGGTGGCCCTGAACTCACTACGTAGTCTAGCCTGGCCTCAAACTAAGGGCCTTGAGCTTGTACGGTGTGCTTTACAGCTGAGCTATTCCTCCAGCCCCTCACTGGCTATAAGTAACTGAAGACTGCATTTCCAGCTGGTGTTTGATAATCCACAAATGTAATCTCAGCACTCAAGGAGAGGTGTGAGAGGATTATGGTTCTAGCCTGGTCTGGGAACCAAAGCTAGAATCTATCTCAAAAAAAAAAAGGTATTAGACTGGGTGGTACAGCCTTATAATTCCAGTATTTAGGAGGCTCAGGCAAGAGCCCAGCCTACGCAATTTACCAAGGCCCTGTCTCAATGTCAAAAATATAATTGGACTGGGAATACAGCTCAGTGGGAAAGCCCTAACCTCAATAGTCAGCACAAAACAAAACAGAACAAAACAAAACAAAAAAAAAAAAAAAGAAAAAAGACAAAGGATCACATTTCTGCTTTTTCTGTTCTGTTTGTTTCCCTTCAAGGCTGGGAGTGGAACACAGGGTGCCTCACATGCTCCCCAAGTGTTCTAGTGGAACAGCCACATCCTAGCCCAAACAATGTGGGCAAGTCACAGCCAGAAAAGCATTTTCTGAAATTCCATAAGGAACAAAGATGAAGCTAATCAAAATATCATTGGTTTACTGGATTACAGCATTTTATGTATAGCCCATTAACTATCAGTAGAGTATTTTGCTCAATATTTAACTTCAAATAATTACTTGAATGCAAAATTTCAGAAACTTAAGTAACATGATAAAATATATCCCTATACTATTTATTTCTACTAGAATATTTACTTTCTTCCAAAAAGTGTTTAAGAGACAAATATTAGGTTAAAAATAAAGCAAGTAGGCAGTTAAAGTGCCTGATTTGTAAGCACAAGCCCAGGCCCTGCGTTCGATTCCGCAGCACCACATAAAGCCAGGTATGGTATGGTACGCCTGTAATCCCAGCACTTGTGAGCCTAAGGCAGTCTGGGCTCCATAGTGAGTTCAGGTCCAGCCTGCACTATAGAGCAAGACCCTGTCTCCAAAAAAAAAAAAAAAGCAAAAAAATAAAAAAAGCAACTATGCTACTCAGAAAAGATAATCAACAGTGAAGTCTAATCTTTGGTTTCAAACTTCAATTTGTTAGAAGCACCCCCAAACCCCACCCTTTGCTATCAGCAGCCTGTACGGAGCTTCCTAGATCTGCTCAGCCCGGTAATCACCTGCATCACAAAGCGGGGTGGCAGCCCGTGGGGAAACACTGTCCTCAAAACCTGCAGGGGGATGCTGTAGTGCTGACCTTCGTGCTGCTCCCGGTGGTTGGCCTGGAAAATACAAGCACACACAGGTAGAACAGGGACACAGAATGGGATGGCTGTGGGCGAGTAGACAGCATTTGTTGGAAAACAGGTAAACACTCATATCTAAAAGCTGGAGAACAATCATTTAAAAATGCTGGTCATTGTCCTCAGCTTGCATGTATGTACCACACAGACAGGAGAAAAGGTGGATTTCAGCAAAGTAACAGATAATTCTTGCCATCTGGATTCTACCGTCTTGTGTACAGAGATGCTCTATCATGTGACAAGATAATCTGCATGCTGCTGTTTCCATAGAAACCCCCAGAGGACTTGGCAGATACAGACTATAATTACAGAGGAAGATGAAAAACACTTGAATGATTTCATTCATTTATTCTATCTCATTTTGTGTTTATGATAATAGGTGAATGCTACAGACATTTAAACCACATCCAAAAGATGCTGCTTTTGGGTAGTGGGTCATTTTTTTCTTCATTCCAATATAACTGAATTTAAGATGGACGGACTCATCAGGCGCAGGCAGGAACACAAAGCTCGTGGTTTCCTTCATATTACAGCACAGACGACACGACTAATTTCATTTATGAGAGGTAGCAACAGTGATGAGGAAGGAGAAAGGAAGTCAACACCCCATCTAACAGGACCTCAGCCGGGAACTGGGACACTAGGCTACGGGGATCTTGGCTTCTGCTGACAGGTACCACTTTAAATGCTGCCTTCTCATAACGAAGTGAGCTAGCATGCGCTCTAGACACTAGAAACTCCATGTACCATGGTGACAAAAACTACAATTCTGGTTATGGTCATCAGAAAAACTGGTTTCTGTACCTATCCTGCTGCATGATTTTGGGCAAGTAATTTTAATTCTTTAGGATTCTTCATAACAGGGCTTGAGGAGCTATGGGCTTCACTTGGTTTTGTATTTGCGAAGTGCTGAGGACTGAACATAGGGCCTTGCATATGCTAGGAAAGTGCTCTGCCACTAAGCTACGCTCCCAGCTCTGGCCATCTGTTTTATAAATAAATTTGTGTCGAAACACAGTCACAGATACTTGCTCATGGCAGAGTTATATAGCTACAACAGAGAACATTATATGCCATAAACTTAAAATATTTACCTTCTTTAAGGAAAAGTTGGCTGCCCATGATACAATAAGGTCAATAGTAAGTGTTAAATGTACCTTGTTCAACACTAAGGTTCCATGTAATTCCAGGGAGAATGATTAGTATCAAGAACTGAAAAAACAACAAATGTTGGTGAGGTTCCTTTTATACAAAAAGGAACTTCCTACATTGTTGGTGGGACTGTAAACTAGTACAACCATCATGGAAAGTAGTATGGAGATTCATCAAAAGACTGAAGATACCCCATTTGACCCAGCTCTCTCTCTTCTTCTGCGTATCCTCCCAAGAGTTAAAGATATATACATTCTCATGTTTATAGCAGCATAACTTACAATAGCTAGATCTTGGAAGAAGTTGTCATGTCTATCAACAGATAAATAGATAAAGCAGATGCGAAATGTTTACACAATGGAGTACTACTCTGCCATAAAGATAAATCTGAATCATCTGTTGGAAAATGGATGCACCCTGAGACCATTATGTTTATTGAAATGAATCAGACAGAAGTTAAATGTAATAGTTTTCTCCAATATGAGAAAAATCAAACCATAAAAATTTAAAAGGGATGGAAGAAAGTAAAAAGATGTTCTTTGTGGATACAGAAAAGGGATATGAAAGGGTAGGAATAAGGAAGGGAAGTAAAAATGACAAAGACAAGATGCAACATACGAATGTACTAATTTCTCAATCGGACTGTTGTATATTGCAAATACACACTAATAAAAGAGGAATTGAACTTAACAATTCCTTGTAGTATGTATTCACTTTTCACTTAGCAAAAATTAAATCACAAGAGTTATGGACCAAGCTGAGTGCTTTACAGTACCATGGTTATTAGACAGGAAGGTGAAATTTCCAGGGCACTATCGTGGGTGCACCGCCTATCTGGTTCTACCTAAAATCTCCTTAGCTTCTTTACATTTCAGTTTTTCTGATATATCAAAAGAAGACAATACAAATTACAATCCCCAAAATATAACATACATATTAGCAACTCACCGGGTCACTTTCATTGGTGCGGAAAATGGCTCTGCAGCTCTCAACTGGAACCTGGCTATTGGGGTGAGCAGCAGTGCTTTGGGTTGCTGGAGTTCCAGTGTGCAGAAAACATCTGGGGTCCAACTAGAAAAGAAGCCATTCAGGGTTTTGGAATCATCAAGCTTCATATGCTTGCTACAACACTAAGAATGCAAGTCAAATAGGTAATAACATTTTAATTGGATGTAAAAAGAATTCCTGTCATTGTAATTTTCTAAATTCAGTCCTATCACTCATTCTCTAAATCTGTTTCAGCTCAGGTATGGAAACAACAGACCTCTGTCCCACACGAAAACAATTATCTTAGTGGCTGCTCAGAAGCAACAACGCAGCTATTAACACTCCAAAGCAGGAAAGGTTTTTTTTTTTTTTTCTTTTTCAAACAGTCTCACTTTGTTGCCCAGAGTGGGTCAGAACTCCTGGGCTCAAGTGATCATTCCACCTGAACCTCCCTAGTAGCTTGGACTACAGGTGTGTGTCACAATTCTTAGTTTAGGATATTTCTTTAATTTAAATTTTTATTATTTTTATTTTTCCAGAGGACTGAACCCAGGCCCCTTACAGTAAACTCCCTTTTTATTTTTTATTTTGAGATAGGGTCCCATCTAGATACTAAATTGCCAAGGTTGGGCTTAAACTTTGTATGTTCCTCCCTGAGCATCACAGAGCGCTAGAATTACAGGTTTAGGCTACCAGGCTTGGCCAGTGTATTTCCCTAAATGCACTTAGATACTGTGATGAACAGCTGCCAGTATTAAGCCATTATCAACTGTTAGGCAGTGAGTCACCCCTCAGTGGATTCCTGCACCGTTCCTCACTGTTAGCTAGTTATAATTACACACCCTATAATCTTCTCACTACTCGTGCTCTGGAATAAAGAATCTTTCATGAGAGACATGCACTGAGGAGATACACAAAGCATTTAACTAAGGAGTGTAAAATGCCTTACAGGGACCTCAGTGAACAGCACACCAGCACTGACCAGGAGGAGGAGAAGGATGAAATTTTAGGACACAAATATAAGAAAATGCTAAGTGGAGAATCCCAAAAGTTGAAGTTAGGGACTAAAGTTCTTATGTAAGCAGTGAAAAGATGCCAGTTAAGTGGGAAATATTAAGGTATGAATCCAGAAGCAGCAAAATGAAAATACAAGTTACCTGATAAATCAGTAAGCAAAAATCCACGAGCTAAGTATTCAGCCTTAGTCTTTACAAGTCACTCACTGTTGTTTTGAGAGAGGATCATGTTATTCAGCCCAGTCTGCCCTTAAACTCTTGATTCTCCTGACTCAGCCTCCTGGATGCTGGGAGTACAGGTGTGCACCACCAGATTACTGATGCAGAAAATGTACCCTATTTTTGTATCTTCTCTCGCAACACCAATGTCACATACATCCTCAGTGTAGATTCGTCGGGCATGTGTAGTCAAAAACAATCAATTTTTGTTTTGCCTAATAGTATTCTGTTGGTATTACATGGCAGTTTTGCTCTGTAGTGACTTGCACACGAGGCTATTAGTACCTGAGCAACTGTTAGGTGATTAGTAATATAGTACTTTGTATATATCATGTTCAAGGCCAGAATCTTTTTTTTTGAGATAGGGTTTCACTCTAGAGGCCAGGCTGGTACCGAACGCACTATATAACTGAGGCTCATGGCAATCCTCTTGATTCTGCCTCCCGAGTGCTGGGATTAGAGAAGTGTGCCAGCTTATGTGGTGTTGGGGAACTGAACCCAGGGCCTTGTGCTTGCTAGGTGAGCACTTTAACTGCTGAGCTTTGCCCCTAGCCCTGAGACAGAATCCTTGAAGATAAGGCAGAATATTAATTATCTCTTATTTGATAAGGGAAAGGAAAAGCAAGGTCCAGGGAAGTTAGTAAATTTTGATTAAACTCAGAGTTGGAAGGTGGAGGAACTAGAATTCATACCCAAAGTGTGTCTGATCCCAAATCTATGTTTTAAATTACTGTTTCTTTTTTTTTTTTTCTTTGAGACAAGAGTCTTGCTTAGTAGTCCAGGCTGGTCCTGAACTCACTTATGTAGCCCTGCTGGCCTCAAACTCATGTCACCCCTTCTGCCTCAGCTACCTGAGTTTTGGGATTAAAGGTGTGTCCCATTATACCTGGATAATTCTATGTGGTACTGGGAATTGAACCCAGGTCCTTATGCATGCAAGGCAAGTACTCTAACTGCTGAGCTATGTCCCCAGTTCTATGTTTTCAATTGTATCACATTATCTTACATATATTTGTTTCCCATTTGAGGCTGCATACTTGGAAGAGAAGAAATCAGATTTTGTTCCTATTCTGAACATTTAAAGCACATTTTATTTTTCGGTACTGGGATTAAAACTTGGACCTCTGCACTGAGCTATACCCCAGCTTCCTCCTTCATGTTGTTGAGAAACGGTTTTGCTGGGTTGCTAAGTTGCTTAGGCTGACCTCAAACTTGTGATCCTCCTGCCTCAGTCTTCCAGATATTAAGTACCTGTGCCCACACTTGGCTCTCGGCCAAGAGCTTTCTATTTTTCTTTCTTCTCTCTGACAGAGCCCTGCTTGGGTCCCCTTTTGGCTTCCAGGCCAATGGCTTTTCTTTTCCTCTTTTGCTTTGATTTTTTTTTTTTTTTTGAGACAGGGTCTTACTCTACTCCAGGGTATACTTGCTTTTAAAAGGAGAAAAATGTAATTATGCCCAGGAATAAGGCATTTTTCCTTAGCTTGGTGCAACAGCATGAGCTGTAATCCCAGCAACTCAGGAGGCTGAAGCAGAAGGGTCTAAATTTCAAGACCACCTTGGACAAATTATTGACACTCTGTCTCCAAACGATTTAAAAAAATAAAGAGGAGAGGGCCTGGGGATATAGATTAGTGAATAGAAATAATTTTAATTTCTAGCCGAAGCCTGTTAAGAATGGATATAAATTCTCTCTTCTCTTCCCCAAAGCTACTATTACTGGGTGTAGTGGTGTATTTCCTAGCTGTGGAGGAGGCTGACCTAAGAGGATTACTTGAGGCCTAGGCTAGCCTGGGAAACACAGTAGGCATTGCCTCAAAGAAAAGAAGAAAAAAAAAAGAAAGAGTGAGGGAGTGAGCAAGCAAGTTACATGTTGAGATGGTATTTGAAGATAAACCTTTTTCTGGGGCTGGAGGAATAGTACAGCAGCTAAAGCACTTACCTAGCAAAGTCCAAGGCCCTGAGTTTGATTCCCCAGTACCACATAAGCTGGGTGTGGTGGCACTCAGGAGGCTGAGGTAGGAGGACTGCTGTGATTTCAAGGCCAGCCTGGGCTCAACAGCGAGTTCTGGACTAGACCAGCCTGGACCACAAAGCCAGACTGTTGTAAACAACTTCTGTCTGTATATTTATTGCTAGGCTTGACTATAAGATTACTGTGATGTTTTGACAAACAGGAAGAGCAAAAAGAAAGTGAAATACTTACATTCAACACAAACAAGAATTAAGGGCTTGCTGCACCAGAAAGCAATCTGAGTTCTACTCCTTTACACTAAGTGTCATATCTCAAAAAGTGGAAAAACAGGGGCGGGAGGAACAGCACAGTAGTTAAGAGTGCTTGCCTAGCAATTGCAAGGCTGAGTTTGATTCTCCCACACCACATAAACTGGACATGGTGGTGCATGCCCGTAACCCCAGCACACAGGAGGCCAAGGCAGGCAGAATGCCATGTGTTAAAGGCCAGCCTGGGCTTTATATTGTTAGTTCAGGACCAGCCTGGCCTGAGGAGTAGGACAGTGTCTCAAAAAAAAAAAAAAAAAAAAAAAAAAAAAAAAAAAAAAAAAAAAAAAAAAAAAAAAAAAAAAAAAAAAAAAAAAAAAAAAAAAAAAAAAAAAAGAAAAGGATAAAAGTATTCCAAGGCCACATGGTGGTGCTATTTCTATAGTAATTTGGCAATTTTTTTTAACGTTCTTGCAGAAAATTAAAAGCTAGCAAAATGGATTCCTTACTTCTTACGAGTGTTGTAAGTGGTATCCTACAAGCTAGTCTCATTTCCAGGAAAAACAACCATGCGTACAAGTGCCTCTGCATAGTTCCAGAATAAACAGCATGCAGTTTCTGAAAGAGCACCATTTGGGAGCCAAGCCGGAAAGTCACTCTGAACCAAACTAAAAGTAAAAACACCTCAAAGTTATTTTCGCTAGCATCTTGGTTCAGCCTGGCCTCAGGGGTTTCTTGTTTGGTATTAAAAAAGAAATGCCTGCCTTGTATAATCATCAGTTACAGCCAGGTACATTTCTCTGTTGCTCTTTACTTTCATTTTATACTAGGTATTTTATGTAAATAGGCTTTTCATAAATTACAGTGTGGTGAGAGGGAAAGACAAAATAATACAAGAATGTCAAAGGAGGAAAGGCTTCTTTTCTAGGAACTCTAACCTGTAATTACATGATCCAGTGAAAATGGTCAAGTCCCTTTGGCTCAGCTCTCAATCTCAGGATGCAACTCTGGAAGAATTCCCTCTGCACTCAACTAACGCAGGTTAGTGGCTCCTCCTGGGTGCTACAACAGCACTGTGCAGTTACTATCATTTATTTATGATTCCAGTAACAGACTGTGATGTTCTGGAGAATACGAATTATAAAATGCAATGACGCAGAGGTCAGGCCATAATAGGTTCTGAAGTCAGATAGACCCTGGCATCTAGTCTTGGTCTGAGTATCCAGGTCTACTTCCTCAAGTAAGTAACAAAGCCATTCTAATTCTGTTTTTGTATTTCTGAAACAAATATATCATCTACTTCACGTGTGGCCATAAGGATTAAAGAAATAAAGCATTTAATCCTTCTGTCTCAGCCTCTCAAGCTGCTGGGATCACTAAAAAAATGAAAGGTCTGCAAAACAGGAACTCTTAATAGTGAAATGAATCATTTTAGAATTCTGAGGACAGCAAGGCATGGTGGCACATGCCTGTTATCTCAGTACCTTGGGAGGCTGGGGCAGAAAGTCTATAAATCTGAACCCAGCCCAGGCAACTTAGTAACCTAGGAATACTGTCTCAAAAAAAAAAAAAAAAAAAAAAAAAAAAAAAAAAAAAAAAAAAAAAAAAAAAAAAAAAAA
>PVKB01008886.1:0-12176 GCA_004027205.1 Ctenodactylus gundi | reverse complement strand
AGGTCCACTTCCAAGTTCATGAAGGGCAATTTATGCTGTCGCCTTCCATGGGAGAAGGAAGACAGCTCTTGCAGCCTCTTTTAAAAGACACTGATATCGTTTGGGAGGGCTTCTTGTTCACAATTTAATTACTTCTCAAAAGTTCTTACCTCGTAACAATGGGAATTTGAATCAAAAAAGTAATTCTAGGAGATCACAGGCATGCAGACCGTATTATACTTAATATCAAAACTAAAAACCACACACAATTTTCTGCTAAAGAACGCAAAGATGCAAACTTTAATAGTAGTGTTGAGGATGTAGACATTTAACGTCCACAATACTGTAACAAAAAATCAAATTTCTCATTTATTACAAAAATAAATTGCTTAGTGAAGCTAATCTCTATATGGAAAAGAAGAAAGATAATTTATACTTTTTTGTTGCTGTTACCAGTAAGTTCCACTTACCCATTTAAAAGAGAATTGGAAAAATAGTGCATTTTTGTCCAATGCCTACTATTGTTACCAACTAAGTGTGATTTATCCGAAGTGTTAGATAAAGCTTAGCTGTTTGCAGAAATTTAAAAATTACTAAATTAATAAACTACCCTAAAACTAATCATGAGCTACTATTAAAGAATACCTAAAATAGATAATGCCCCGCTGCCTCTCAAGGGCACCAACATATTGTCAGTAGTTCGGAGTCAAAGATTTAGTTGAACCGCTAATTGCACATGTATAACTAGGTCAAATGCTTTGCCATTCAATTAACTGTATGGACACAAATGATTGTGCTACATTTTGCGTTTAGATTGTTAGATTCTTGGTTGTGATAGTTTGTACTTCAAAATAATTTACTCTTACTTATTAAGACGTTTCTGTATAAATTTTAAAAATACATTTTTAGATATTAATGTCATTTTTAAACATAATTCTTATATGTATTTGGACTTTTAAATTTTACATATATCCATTCATTTCAAAAATAAGAGGAATTGAGAAATGAATGTTGAAATTCAATTTTACTCAATATAAAAATAATAATATTATTATTATGACACATGAAAAGGTGACAGACAAAAATATCTAATATAGATTTAGAGTAAAAAAGAATCATCACAAGCCAAATCCATCTTTAATTTGAGGATTAAATCGAACGTCCAAAGGACAGAACATAGTTACATTCAGTGAAAAAGAATGATGTGAGCTGTAATTGTCTTATATTACGTACTTTTAGCAAGTCCTTTATTTCACAGAAGTAAGATTTGGTCCCTTTCAACTTGACAAACCAGTATCTTCTTTTTGAACTATTATGATTTTTTAAAATAGTGCTACAAAATTTTAAAACTGAGTATTAATAATTTGAAGGCATGATAAATTTTGGTATGTTAATGTTTTAGTAGTTCAAGAAATCAAACAATATTTAACTCTAAGAAAGTTAAGTTTGTATGTCATCATTTAATTATTCCAAGATAAATATCATTCTCATATATTAAGAGAATGAATAGCATCAAACATTGTATTTATGTCAAACAATATTATTGATGTTAGTATTGTCTTTTCAATAATTGAATGCTCCAAAAACTACGAATAACTTACGTATCCATTATGTCATCTTCTGAATCCCTTCATAATTATTTATTTTTAAAAAACATGACCACACTGTACATAAACTATTAAATGTTAACAAAGGTAAAGGAGATTGGAACATGTAAATTTAGATTTTTAGGATCATCAAAAGTGTAAATCTATTTTTAAATAGTGAAAAAATGAAAAAGAGAAACAATGTTTGTGTGCATGTGTGCGTGTGTGTGTGTGTGTGCGTGTGTGTGTGTCTGTAATAAGAATGCTCCTCTGAACAGCGATAAATTTATTACCTTTCAGTGAAATCATGAAAGTGAGAGGGATACATTGGCCAAAATATCAGCATGGTCTTCTATATGTATTTATGTATAATAACTCATTTGTGAGCCAGCAATTTAGTTTCCATTAATGGATTTAAACTGTACAAATTAAAATTCAATATTTTTAACGTCGACTTTTTTTCACCAGGAACACAAAGCGCTTGATTGATTTTTTGGCACACTATGAGAGGACTTGGAGAATTATCATATTCATTTTTGACAATGAGGTGCTGGCAGAATCACTGCAGTTCATATCTCAGTGAACAGTAAGTAAAGATGGTGACAGGGATTTTGACAGTGGTGAGGAAAAAGTTGATTGAAAACAACAGAAAAACAGTTCTGGGAAGCTGAGGATGAGGCAATCTCCTGTTTTGTTATTTACGTGTGTTAGCTCTTTAAGTTAACATTATACTTTATTTGGCTTCAGTTTTCAAATATGTAACAAATGGGTATAACACTAATAGAATAATCTTTTAGATATTAAATATATACCGAGCAATGTGAATATCAGGAATGCATGTGAGGAATAAAGCCTGGAAAATGCAGACACAATTTGTCTTATTAATATCTCAACGAGAAAAAATATTGCATCTTACAAAAATAACATAGAATTTACAACTTGAGAGCAAAAAGTTACTTTTCTAACAATTACTTTTGACCAAGACGATATTAAATTTTTATATGCATTTATTTGTCTTGTCACTAAAAGTAATTCACCACAACAATATTTGCAAGCTTCTAAAATTTTTGCCACTTCTGATGTACTTATCAGTTCTAGCTATCCTCCTGAGCTCAAACTGCCATCTCCAGCTCTTGGTGGACTCGTGGGTCTCACTGTTTTTTTCTCTTGACCTGTCAGGCCTTTCTTTCCTCACAATTTTAGTTTTAGAATATAACAAAGAAATGGACAGAGAAACAGCAAGTCTGTCTTTCTGATGAGAAATATTCCTCTGATAATATTTGTAATCCGTTCTGCAATCTCTAGTTCAACCACATTTACCAGGACAAAGTTTGTGAATGATGTATAACGCAACCTGGCTTGGAGAGCTGCGCAGAGAGCCGCCCACAGCCCCTACCGGACCTGGGGTCTCTGCTCCCCAACCACATTGCTCTTTCCCACCTCTCCACTTTTTACTTGCTGCCGGAAGCTCACGTCATACCACCACTGCAATGCTTCAGGAACACAGAGGGGTGATTTACTGTCACATTTATGTTCTCAGGACACTTGTCCTCCGGGTGTCCTAATGGCTTTCTCCATCACACCATCATGTCTCTGTTAAAAATAAAACCTCCCAAGGAAGATTTCCTTGGCAATCATTTTAAAATTGTTCTCACTCCTCTCCTTTGTGGGCTGCTTACTCTTTCTTTTTTCCTTCCTAGCTTTTATTACTACATTAGTTTTATTTGTAACTTTAACACTGGTTTTCAGCTTCCTTCATTATAATGTAAGCCAGCTTTCCTCAGGAATGTATTTTGGGTTCTAACTCATTTCATTTCCTCAGGAATCAAATCAGGCATAGAGAAAGTGGTAAGCAAAAGTTCTACATGTGTCAATAATTAGGTTGATTTTTAAATATCATTTAAGAATTATTTCTCTGATTTATAAATTTTTCTTTCATAAGGTTTAATAATTTGAAAAAATATGAATATATCTTTGAGATTAGGCCACTCAAAATAACATAACATATGAATTCCATAACGTGAAGTGGTAAAAGGTTCTCAACTGTCAACAAAATGCTTATTATTAGGTTAGTTTTGAAAAATGTCTTCAAGAAAAATTTTATAGCTAAATCTGTGAATTTTTAAAAATACCACGATATTTCTCTGGCAATAGCAAGAGTCAGATGTTTTAGAAAAATCTCCTATTTTCAAACATTTAAAAGTACTGCATAATCTCTTACAAATAAAATTTCAATTGAACATTTAAAATTCACATAACCAGAAAAAAAAAAAAAAAACTACCCATAAAAACAAGAATGGTTATGAAGGATGTATGTAGCTCAAAACCTTGTGTATAGATTCCTAATTCTACATGTGCAAACAAGAACAACAACAAAAATTTTGGAAAGGAGGAGCAAGAAAAGAATGTGGATGCATCATGTACCAAGATAATATTAACAAATTTGTGATTTCAGCCTTATGTTTCAAAAGAAGCACTTAAGTGACATAAATATTTATGTCTGGTCATGTGTGAACAGAGAGAAATAGAACTGAGACTCTTGCCCATCGAATGGTCCCTTGAAGATAGACTCTCAGGAAAGGGTAGGCTGGAAAATATACGTGTGTATGAATTTCAGAATTGTTTGTAGCTTGGGGAAAAACAAATCTCTACTAAGAACTTCCAACAACAACAACAACAACAAAGTTCATTGATTTATGGTTCTGAATTGTAGTAGTTCCCAAAACAATGAAACACAAACCCAGAAATTTAGGGAAAAAGTAAAGTAAACAAAATATGCAGTCATGTATAAAAGTTTTAAATCCTACAAAGAACCAGATTGGTCTAAGAATATATAGAATCTATATATAGTCCATAAGCAACATGTTCTTTCCAGTTTATGAGGAACAATGATAGATCTAAGTATTCAACCATAAAGTAATTCTCGGAGTTTTTAAAGATAATCTTATGTATATTATAATAAATTATAGGCAATTATTTGGAAACAGAGAACCAAAACATTTTAATAATATATTTATAATCTTTCTGTATCTACAAATATATTTGCATGTTTGACTCAATAAAATCATTACAACAGGAAAATATTTTAATTCTGTTATAAAACTTGATTAAATACCTAAAACTTATCTAAAATATAACAGATTCAGAATTTTATGTGAGACTTCTAAAAGGTATGCATAGAATGGATAAATTCTACTAGCACAACTACTTCTCTATGAAATGTCACAAGAGAGGAGATCCCTCACAGGATGCATTAGGGTATATGCTGTTGTGAATACTTAGGTACTATTATTGGAGATCTGTTCGTCAGAAATCATCCTTGTTTTGTATTCTTTTTATCGCTGACATCCTTATCCCCTCTGCCTTGTGTCTGGATTTCCTAACCAGGCATGGGGTCTTGTGGGGCGGGATTAGACCTTGACTTGTTACTCAGGCATAAGGTCAAAGGACAACAAACATTTGCTTTGGGATACATAACCTACAAAATGCAGCATAAGTGAGGAAATGTTTATTTCAAATCATAGATCGGTGATCCATGCATGAGCATGGTGGAAGGGATGGGAGAAAAGCCTTGGTGGAGGACAGCTGCTGATCTTATCATGGGTGGAGGGAGAGGGAGGGCAGTGGATGGAGGTAGTGAGAAAGACACTGCACAGAGGCCACATTCTCCGCGAAGGTCATGCCCATCAGCCCTTGCTTCTTAACACATGCAAAATCAAGGAGTTCAGGACCAGTGTGGATTAGAGTGAGTGAGACTCTGTATCAACAAAGAATATATGTAAAGCCGGGCATGGTGGCACACCCTGCAATCTCAATACTCAAGAGGCTGAGGCAGGAGTATTGCTGTGTGTTTGAGGCAAACCTGGGCTACATAATGACTTTTGGACCAAGCTGAACTATAGAGGGAGAACCTGTCTCAAAACAAAAACAAAACATAACAAAACAAATTAAAAAAAAAACAAAATATATACATATATATGCATATATGTTTGATTTAATTAACTTACAATCTAATCACCTTTCAAATACAGGAGGCTTTGGAGAAATAATTAACGGAAGAGTGAAATGTTTATAATACCTACAAAGTTAGGCGAGTGATTTTTTTTTCAGCTCTCTCCCTTCATTGTGATGCAAATCAAGGTTTGAGGAAGCATCCGCTCCTCTCCTCTGTACACCTGCTTCTCCAAACACTTGTCTGAGGATTCACCTGCTCCAAGCACCTGTATGAGGACTCACCAGCTAAAGTTAGCTCCTCGTCATTTCATCTCCACCTGCCACCTTGAGCGCTTTGTTAAGGGTTCTCTTGGAATGTCTTTTTGATCTTCCTGGTCCTTGGCAGCTGGTCCTCATGAGTTCTGAGAAGAGTAAGTCACTCTTCATCCCAAACATGGAATTCTCTGACTTCTTTTGTTGTCAAATTTGGTAATTTTATTTAGTCTTTAGAACAAACGATGTTGTATGAGGTATATACTTCAACAGAGACATTGAAAATTTGAAATTACAGATGAGTCTTTTTGGGATCTAGTAGAAAATGTTTAGTCCCTTTGTAAAAACACAGAAAAAAGATTATTATAGTGGAATTCAAACAAGCTTTATAGTTCTCTTAATCTCAAATATAACTAATGATATCATTCAAAAGCTACCAATCAGAATCAGAACTGGCCTAATCCTTGAGCACATGAATAGAATGATCCCCGTGGACAGAACTGTAGAAATATTGGAGAAATTTAGTGTTTGTGGGGCACCTTTGGCAGAGGGGATTTGGGAATAAGGTCACTATTTATTATTTCCCGTAGTAAACATAATAAACATTTCAATATTATTGCCAACTGACACAGCTATGTACAATTTTATTAGATAAGTAAAAAGCCTGTAGATAACAACATAGACTTTTGAAATCCATATTTCTAAGGCTTTCAATTCTTTAGCTGACATTTTCTAAATTGACTATTTTGAAAAATAAAATACTCATCACAAGATTTTGCATAAAAAGAATGCTTCAAGTTATATTTAAAAATTGTGTGCCCTAACAAATAAAATAATTTTGGGTACATAAAATATTTGAGTGATACTTAGGACTTTGAATTTAAACTTTTTTTCCCAAAATTTATCATAAGCATATAAATGAGTTTAAATTAAAAGTTGTAATTTCCAGTGCCAAGAATGTATAATTTCACTATGGTCATTAAAATCTAATTTATATGGCACTGAAACATCAGATATTTTCAGTCTCTTGGCACTGAAACAAAGAAAAATGACTACCTATCAAAACCCAAAAATATTTTGAGCCCCTGAAGAATATAAATAGGAATTAATATTAGCACTTGTTGGGGACATTCAGCATTATTTTTTAAATGAAATTTAAGTTTTATTGGAATACACTCAGTTGTAAAATGTATTTTATAACCCTAAATAAAGGCAAAAGCCTTACACCTTAGGGAAGAAAACGAACCGTGAAGATATCGCTAAAGACAGCTCAAAATACTTTGGGGAACTTGTGTTACACCAAAAGGATCATAAAGTTGCCATTTCAACCTGGTTTATTTTTTCTCACTTGAAAATAATCTATATATTTTGACATAAAATAGCCTTTCTGTCTTGGCAATAATTTTCCACATCACCTAGTTTAACTCTCTTGGCAATTCTATTATGCATTGACTCAACTCAGATACTTTGTTTTACTGTGTAAATATTACATAATTATATTAAAAGAAACATTCAACTATTCAATGTGTGTTTTAAGAACAATATGAACTCCTTATGGCGTAGGCACAGGAAGTTCAAAAGGAAGACACAGATTTCATTAACAGGGTAATTCGGGGGAGAAAATTAATCCTTGATTTATTACTGGGATTAATTTTTTAAATAAAGCAATCACATTACAATGCCAATGCAAAGGTGTACAGGTGGAGAAGGTATGAAAAATTGATCATGAGGAAGAGAGGAAAGAGTATAAATTGAATGTAAGAGGGGAGAAACTGGCTTGGTAAGTTTCAGAAATTTTCCTGAACATTGAAAGGAGATGGGAGTGTGGCAGTTTTCCGGGAACTCTGCTCCCTTCAGGGAGGGAAGTCCTGAGTGGATCTTCCCTGTTAGGATTTAGCCTTCATCTACCTCACAAAAGGACTTCCAGACAAGCTTAGAAATTTTACCAACCTTTCCAAACAGGCTAGCGATCATTTTCTCACACTCCACTTCTGTTCATTAAAAATTGTGAGTCCATATCATACCCATAAATTCTATTTTTCTGTTTTCCTGTAATTATTACCAGCACACACCATGGCATAGTTCACCACTCAATTTAGATTGTCATCCCTAAATATTTCTTTCATGCCTTGGTAACTTACAATCTGCTGTCGACAAAATAAACATGGATTTTCCAGCCTTTCCTTTTTATTTAACTTAACATAGGTTCTTGTCTGTATGTTCTGCTTTCTCTGAAATCTTTTCTAGTCTTCATTCATTTTTTTTTATTTGTTTCCTTTTTGTTTTGTTTTGAGAAAAGGTTTTGCTCTGTAGCCCAGGTGGGTTCTAAACTTACTATGGAGCGAGCCCAAACTGGTCTTGACTCTTTTAGTTTTTGAAAAAAAAAAATAACTGAACATAAGATCTCGATCATAACTCCTATGGAACTTAAGATGAAAAACAAAGTGAAAGGGGGGGAAAGGGGAGGGGAAGGAGGGAAGGGTAGGGTAGGGGGAGGGACAAAAAGAGAGCAGGAAAGCCCTTGACACTTTGACAAGATACGTATGTGCACAAAATGCTCAACTCCAGTGTAAACCTTAAATTGTACACTTGTACACATCAATAAAATGGGGGAAAAAAAAAAGATCTCACCAGGATGTAGATACTCCTATTGCTAATCCTATCTGGGTTCATAGTCTCCTCGTCACTACACTGAAAGCGACTTACTCAACTCAGTAACAGGCCAGCAGGCTGCGTCTTCCTTTCTTGAAGCTTTTGAGGTTCCTTTTCCCATTCTTCTTCCCTAGGTCTTTCTGATTCACACTCTCAACATCAGGCTTAAAGGCAGTGTCTTCACTGACTGATTCCCTTTACTACTCTGTTAGCTTGCTTTTTCTTCATATCATGGGTCACTTTATGTATGTAGGTGACTATATGCTTATACTAGTGTGTTGTGGGTATAAATGTGTGTGTGTGTGTGCATGTGTGTGTACATACACCATTTTTAAGCTAGTTTCAATCTTATATACATCATAAGGGATAATTTTCTTGGTTACCTACAATTTTGTACTTGGAACTAGAATGGTGCTCAAGGTAAAAGTTGGTGCTTAGCAATTATATGTTAGATGAATAAACAATTTTTATCATTATTCTATTTGTATTTGAAAATAAAGCTGGGGTAGAAAATAATCCAAACAAAAATCAGCTACATTTATGAAGTCATTAATTTCTGTGTTTGAAACTGTAAATGGACACTATTTAATTCTACATATTTTTATAACAATCACTAAATACTGGAATTTCAGAATTCGTTAATTTTCTCTTGCATTTTTTTTTACCTAATTACATAAAGTACTTTAAGAAAGTAGAGAAAAATTATTTTGATAAGTTGTGTATACTGAATTATATATTTATGCATATACTATATTGTGAAAATAAGTTAGATTGATTTCAAAATTATTATCATTACCTTCTCATGTATTAAAATATCTTCGCAGATCAGAATTGGGGATTTGTAAGAAATTTAGGAAAGGTGAAATTTAAAACAATAATGACACTTTTTCACATTTTTTTCTGATAAAGGATTTGATGTAATGTGCATACACACTCTTTTAAAGGCTTAAAAAATGAAATGACAATATCTGCTTCCTAGAATACATTAATCCACTGAAATTGTGGGCGATTTTATCAAGGGAACAAATACCCTATTTGTGTCTTAGTAGAAACACCCAATATGTTTGTTACTTGAGTTAGCAGAATTTGTCACTGTTGGCTTTTTGTTTTCGTGTAGTAGCCTCTTTTTTGCTTTCCTGATACAATAACTCTCTCTTCCCCTTCAAATATATTTGTACCTTCTATTACATTGGTTTTTGCTGAGTAATGTTTGGGTATCTAAGAATTGTCTCCTAAGTTTGTTTTTATGTTATTATTTGTGTTCCCCATAGTCCCCCTAGGCAATCTCTTCAACCATCGTAAGTTAACTCTCTCTGCTCTCCAAACCGCATACCAATAATATCTTCAATCTTATCCAAAAGTAATCTGGAATCTGGAATCTTCTCTGCTACACAGCATAGAAAACTAGGAGTCTAAACTAAATTGTTTAGCTTCTTCCAAAACCATGTTATCTTCTTTTTGTTGGCATTAGGAGATAGCTCTTATCATTAGGCATTGATTTTGACTCTCTTTGCTATAAATTCATACTTTTCACAATTTGAGATTAAATCCCATAAATAAGTCATGGATACAACTAGCAATGAGGAACTTGGTTGTGTAACATTAGTTAAATTTTTCTTTGTGTCATTTAAGATTGCCTTTTCTTTGTTTGAAAATATGGCCAGGAGGGTTTGTAACAGTCTTGGTAAAAATGCTTTATATAAGGGGGAAATACTCTCTCTCATCCAAGAGTTTACTTTTATTTATTTTTCTAAGTGTCTTTATGTAAGTAAATTGTTTGTAAATAACTTTATTTTTATCTGCCTTATGATTTATGTCTTTGTATTCTATTTATGAAACATACTATCATGTCAAGTAAGATACTTTTCACATATATTTTTCACTTGTTAAATATAACAGAAAAAGTTGTGATAAATTTATCAAAATAACTGTCATTCATTTGGTTAATAGATCACTTCTCTAAAAGAAAAATGAAGTAGCATGAAGAACAGGAATCAGAAAATGTACTGGACATATAAATATATTTATCATATTAATAATCAGGAAATAATTTTCAATAGGTCTAAAATACAAATTTACATTCATTTAAATTTGAATAATTTAGGTAATTTGAAAGTGCTTAATATCAGGTTGAAAGTAGATCAAGGACATCTTTGCTGTAATTGTTAAAAAATCCATGCCACTTTCATTTTAACATTGAAATATTTCCACATTGAAGCAGGTAACCTGGAGACAAAATGTGCATTGAAATTCTGTTAGTTTTCCATTTGCTAGAGAAGTTTATTGTGCTTCCAGTTTCAGAGGACTTAGTCCATGTTAAGCTGGCTCCTGGAGAGGAACGTCATGGAGTAGAGTATGGGGGAGGAAAGCTAAGCTTCAGGGTGACCAGGAAGTACAAGGGGAACTGGGACTAGATGAAGGGGACAGGGGTTACATATATATATACTGCTGAAGGCCACATCTTCATGATGCCCATAAATATTCCCAGTAGTGCTTTATTAATCCATTATTAGGCAGTTTTCAAAACAACCAAGTTGACAATAAAAATAAGTCATCAGATAAAAACTTGAAGTCCAAACATATTTCTAAAAATATTTAGTCTCCAAATAAAGACAATAGCAAGGCTATAATTTTACATAACATGACACAACTATCCTTCACAAACACAAAAATACAGTAACCCTTTCCTAAAATCTCAAGACTTCAAACATTGATCGAACATCCAATTTAAAGCAAATATTACCTGTCTGTTTGTGTGTGTGTGTGTGTGTGTGTGTGTGTGTGTGTGTGTGTGTGAGCTCACATGCATGCATTCATGCCTGTGTGTGTGCAATACTGAAAATGATAATTTGGGTCAAATAAGTAGAAGCAAACTCAGCCTGCTCCAGTACGACAAAAATGAGGCTGGGCTGGAGGAATAGCTCAGCAATTAAAGCACTTGCCTGGCAAGCTCATGGACCAGAGTTTGATTCTCAAGCATTATATAAGTTGGGCGTGATGGTGCACATCTGCAATCCCAACACTCAAGAGGGCAAGGCAGGAGGATCCTTGCGTGGTCAAGGTCAGCCTGGACTTCATAGTGAGTTCAAGATTAGCTTGGACTACAGAGCAAGACCTTGTCTCAAAAATACATACATAAATAAAAATTATACCATACTTACTATATTATCAATAGAAAAATCAAACAACTAGTCTTCAAGAAAAACAGGAGTTAAGCTTGTTCTTAGAAATCTTAAGTAGAAGAGAATTTCCATTTGATTGCTAAGTTAACTCCTTTCAAACTTATAGTTTCTTAGCAGATGTCAACAATTTCGAGAGTGAATGGAACAATAGCTCCAGCTTTACTCAGGTTTTTCTACAGAATTTAGGCCTCCTGAGGAAAGGCTAATGCACACCTGCAGGAATGGGGAATTATAGACAACCCAACGATATCTATCAGAAACAAGACGAAAAATATCAACTCTTCCCAACAACAGTTTGTCTCATATGGTATCTTATTTCTTTTTTGATATTGGGACATAATGCCTGGCATCCACAACTTAAGGGAGGAAAGTTTTGTTTGTTTGTTTGTTTGTTTGTTTGTTTAGCTCAGTTTCATAAGGTCTCAGTACATTCGTGGGGGGCTGCCAATGGTAGAAGCACACTGCAGGGGTCCTACAGGAGAAAAAGCTGCTTGTAGAAAAGTAGGCAGGGAGACAGTAGACAAAGATGAATGATGCCAGCTTATATTCTTCCATGTCATGTCACAGTGAT
>PVKB01008885.1:0-12205 GCA_004027205.1 Ctenodactylus gundi | reverse complement strand
CGCCCATGGCCCTGTGGTGCAGGGCCCGTGTCAGACTGGGACACCAGCACAGGGTACAGGGCCTGGCAGGGATGGCCCTGAGTGGTGAAGCAGAGGCGATGTCTCAGATGTGGAGAGCCTGGTGCACGCCTGGGGGTGGTTTATGTTTGTCAGATTGAGTCAGATCCGAAGCAGAAGATCTGGTTCTCTGGACACGTACCAGCATCAGGTTTAACCGAAAATGCACTATTTAATGCCTTTCTCTCTTCAGATGACCAGCACACAGAACAGAACTTATCAGGATTCCTGTGTTCTTGGCAAACCTGTAGCGGTACCACACAGAATAACTATGTCTGTCCATCAAGTCCTATGTCTTCTGCATCCCAAGGGATGGAGCTCCGTGTTAGCACCAGCTCACCAGTCTGGACGCCGTCTAGATGTCTACATGGAGTGGCAGGTATTTTTTTTCTCTCTCTCAACAAGCATCCTCCAGATTGTATAAACTGCGGCCTTTCACTAATTTATTTACTTATCATACTAGGGATTGAACCCAGAGGCCCCATGTGAATCTACACCCCCATCCCTTTTTGTTTTTTTAAATTTCAAGACAGGGTCTCACCAAGTTGCCAGGTTGAGCTTGAACTTGCAATCCTCCTGCCTCAGCCTCCCAGAAGGCTGGGATTATAGGTCTGTGCCACTGGGTCCAGCCCGCTGTGGCCTTTCAGAACCGCACTTGCCCCTATTCTATCCAACAGGCCTTCAGGCTTCATTTATAAGCCCTGGGATACTCTGCCTTGCTGGTAGGTCGTGTGACCATCATCAGAGACTCCTCAGACCAGGGACCCCACGTCTCATTCGCCTCGGTCTGCTTGCCTCTTCCAGCCCCCGACACTTCGCAGTTTGAACCCTTCCTTCCAGGCTTCCTTACCCAGGGGAGCAGTTCAGCAGGTAGCATCTGGGGCGAGAGGGGCAAAGACAGGAGATGAGGGGCTCCTATGAGCAGGTGCTCCTGCCTCCCACCTCACCAGATATCCGCAGCTGTGCTGCACGTGGCTGAAGAAATCCCCAGGAGGACCGCCGCCTGGGAAGGGAGCCTGGCCAGGCTGCAGTGCGGTGGCCGGCCCTCGGCAATGCAGCCTGGCCTTCTGCAGCTCAGCCTCAGCCAGCACACGTGTGCACAGCTCCGTAGGTGAGGGCTTGTTCACCCTGGCCAGGCACAGCGGTAAGGAACTGCCTGTGGAGCCAGTAACTCTCCTTGTGACCTCCAATCACCTGCCGGTCTTGGGTCCAACCTGGATCCACAGGACAACTTAATCTCCGTTCCCCATCTGGTAAACCCGCACTCCTCTTCATCCTTCACAGCCCAGGCCAATTATTGCTCCTCTTCGAGGTTTCCTACTTCCCTCCCTTCCCCCCGGAGCTCAGGAGCCCCCACATAGGGACTGCAAATCTCCACTTTTGTGTCCCAGATTGAGAGGCGTAGGGGACAGCGACAAGGTTGAATCTTCTCTGCGTCCCAAGGACCAAGCAGCAGAGGGTGGGCACTGGGGCTTGGCTCAGAAGAGGTTTCCAACTGCCTGCTTGCCTGCTGGGCATGCCCGGCCCAGGGTGGAATGTGAGCCACACTCCTGCCTCCTCCACACTCCCTGGGTGACGGGCAGGGGGGCACCAGGCTCCTCTGGCTTCTCAGCTGCATCAGCCATAGCCCTTTTCTCAAAATTCCTGTCTTCCTCCCACTTTTTTTTTTTTTTTTTAAAGAAAGGTTTCACTGTGCTGTCCAGGCTGGCCTCGGACTCCTGAGCTCAAGGCATTCTCCCGAGGGGCCTCCCGAGAGGCTGGGACTACAAGAACGTGTGCCACCGTGCCAGCCCCATTCTTCCTTGACCTACCCCCTCGCAGCTCTGACATTCCTTCCTGGGCCCCTGGGGTGGCTCCTCTCCCCCTTCCCTTCCACCTCCCTAAGCTCCAGAGCTCAGCTGTGAGTCCACCTCTCCGGCCCTGGGGGCCTCTCTCTGGCTAACACCGGTTTATTGGTCTGTACCTCCGGCAGCTACCCGTGTCCTGCCTTCTGAGGGTGACAGGTCTTTCCAGCTTAGCACTGCTTTTTCTCTGTGCTCCCCAGCCCCTCCGGCCCACATCCTGTCTGAGGACCCACGTCCTTGGCTGGGCCTCACCGCAGTCCATCACCTCAGCCCCCACTGCGGAGTCTTAGAACAACACCCACAAAAATCTTATGAAAGGATAATCTACCTATGATAGACTCTCCATCTACAAGGTACACCTGCCGTCCTCGTATTTCTCAGCGTGTTGAGCGTCTGGTGGCCCTAAGGGAACATTCTCTGTGCTCAGCACTCCCTCTCTGTCACACCTCCCTTATCTGTGGTCTAGGCTCTCAATCTGCCTTTACAATCAGCTTCCTTGGATCTCAGTGCCTAACTCCTATTTCTGATAGGCAGCCCAGAATTCCCTCCTTTTCCTGCTTTTGTTTATTCCGTTTATTTACCTTTTGATTGGAATATTTATTTGTTTGCATTTCTTATAATCACTGACGTGCTTTTATTTCTGTTCACCACTTTCCTGTTTTCTACCTGTCCTGGCTGGGTCTGGCCCTCAGTTCCTCCTTTCTGGTTTTGGTGTTAGCCAAATATTTTGAAGTATTCTTCTGGATGTCTTCAACCCGAAGACTTTTCTTCAGCGTCTGTGGTCATGCAGGTTTTCTAGTGAAGAAATGCCCCCTTAATTGTGTATCTTAGTGTTGCTTATTTCCACCTTTGGTTCTGGAGGGTAGATTTGCAAACTAGAGAGTTATTGGTGCTGGTTCAGCACTTTGCGTGGGTTTCGATACCTTCTGGTCCCACTGTTTCTGATGAGGAATCAGTTATTAATTTCAATTACATCACTGTTCTTTTAACATGCATGTTACCTTTGTTTTTATGGTTGCTTTCAAGAGTTCTCTTCCTCTGGGGCTGTTAGCAGTTGGATTACTGTGCGCCTACATGTGGTTTTCTTTGTGTTTATCCTGTTTAAAATGTGTTCAGATTCTTCGCCCTCAAAACCTTCCATCAACCTTGGGAGTTTGGACCAGCATAATCTCAACGGCTCTTCCGACATCTGCTCCTGCTCTCACCTCCTGTACTGCACCTTTGGGCCTCTTGGTGTCGCCTCCTGGGCATCAGGGCTCTCTCATGTTGTCCCCAGACTCTCTTCTCTGTCTTCTCCAGAATAAGGAAACTCGGTGCTGCTCCATCTTCAGGGCCAGGTGTTCTTTGTTCGGACATGTGCACTGTGTCGAGCCCAGCCAGCGGACGACCCATCTCAGTTGTTGTCCTTTCCATTTAATGGGTACGTGTGTACTTCCTTTTTTCTGTTGGGCATCCTTCTCTGTTCACTCATTATGGCCACTTTATCCTTTGAGCCTCAATGCATTTTCCCTATGTTCTATTTATAAAGCCACCTTGATTCTTTCCAACCTATTTTTTTGCTTGTTTATTGAGTATTTGAAGTCTTTGTTGGTAGATGCAACATTTGAGCCTGCTCAGAGTTGAAGATGTTTGACCTTTTCCGCTACTATGAGTCGTATCTTTGTTTCTTTGCAGGCTAGAAGCTAGATACTGTGGCAATGCTGAGGGGTTTTATGCTCTTCTGGTGACTATTGGTATTACACTTGAGGGAAGTGAATGTGCTTAGGTTCAATGCCAACTGTTTCTTCCACAGTGAGCAACAGGTGTCTCTCACTGGGCAGGTGTTAGCTATGTACTAATGATTTCTGGCTCCTGTTTTTTTAGTGTGGTTCTCTGGAGTCTCCCTGCACCTCTATAATTTGGAGTCACCCAAGGATTTGGGGGCATTTATATCCAGATGTCGGTGGTCACTTATCCATGGTTCTCTTGTCTCTGTGGGTCCTTCCCTAAACTTACATCTTCTGGCCAGTGTCAACCTTAACCCCTGACACCTGAAGTTAGTAAGGCTTCAGCTGACTGCTCCCTGGGTTGTCTATCACTGGGCAACTCACATCCTTTATGGAAGGCAAGGTGTGTGTATATTCTACCCTGGCCAGGGCAGTTCTTTCAAGGTTAGCTTCTCTCTTAACCCTGACTTATTTATTTATTTATTTATTTTACCACACTCCAGCATTTGGCTAAAGATTTGGAAAGACTTTATGCTCAGATTTTGAGTTTCATGCTAACCTCTGTAGTTGCCTCACTCCCAGAATTCCCCCCCCCCTCAAAAAAAAATTGTTACTGCTTTTACTGCTCTGGACCAGCTCTTTGCCCCCTAGGGAGGAAAGGCTCTGTTTCATCACCTATGACAGCCAGGGAGTTCGATTTTTACTGCCCCTAGTTGCAATCTTTCAAGAGTAAAATTTCTTTTGGTTTCTGTTTTTAAAAAAGACACTTTATAGGATCTTTAAATAACTTTTAAAAAAATTTTGTCCTGATTTCATAATTGGTATCTGCCCAAAAAATTATGTGGCCACTTCATACCCCCATCATGACAAGCTTATCCCCCAGCACTCTTGTCACACAGTTGCTAGAATATTCTGTGTTCAAGACCTTTCAGATTTTGTACTACATCAAAGATCCCTAGTGAGACTCAGAAAACCAAAAAAAAAAAAAAAAAAAAAAAAGACATTTTAAGTTAAAAATTTCTCTAGACCCCCCACCCCCAAGATTGAAAAACTCATTTTTATTTGTAATGTTGCCTACATAAGTCTATGCCAGGATTGGATCTTTTCCACTTTGTTCCTGGGGCCTGGCACGCACTGAAGCCAAAAACAGAGGGGGCAATTGGGAACACAGCCAAGGTGAACAGGGGGAAAAAAGCTCTTTTGGCACAATGATGTTCAGAGGGATTCCTGTTATGTACTAAAAATGGTCAGTCTGTCTGGCCAATCCTCTGGTCCAAAGCCCTTTTCTTCCTGCCCACAGCCTCCTGACACCGAGGGGAAGCGAAAGTGGAACCAAAGGGAGAAGGGAACTCAAGGGTTTAAGGCATCAAGGGAGGCGGTTCAGAGAGGCGGGGCCGGGGGAGGATGTTGGAGTGGGGTAGACACAGGGTAGTGAAGGTCTGGAACAGAAGACTGAGGTTGGTAAGGGTGAATGTAGCTCTTTCTGTGGCCTGTTTGCTCCTGTTGCAGGGATGGTAGGGATAATCCAACCCTGGATCATACCTGGATCATAAACACTGCCTCCAGCTGGGCCTGGCAATGCGGGCCTATAATCCTAGCACTCTGGAATAGAGGTGGTGGAGGCAGGGGGATCACAAGTTCAAACACAGCCTGATCTACTTAGCAACTTAGCAAGACCCTGTCTCAACTAAATAAAAAAGGCCTAGGGACATAGCTCAAGGTGAAGGCCCTGCTTCCATTTCCTCCTGAATCTTTATTTTTTGGGGGAATTGGAGTAGAGGCAACGAACAACTCAAAGGAAAATTGTGCCATCCCTCGTTTTTATCTCGAGTATAATTTACAAACAAAAATCTAAATATAAACTGTGTATAGCTCTTCAACAACTGTAAAACCAAAACGGAATTCCAACCAGACAGAGCCTGGAGGATTTTAAATTGGTGGGGTTACGGGCTCTCTCCCCTGCCTCTGTCCCTGTCCCGCCATGGGCTACGGGGCCCAACCGCCCAGGGCCGACCAGAGCAGGCCAGGCCAGGCCAGGGCCCAGGGAATTTGGACATTTACCTCTTACAAGTTTTAACTGGACATGGCAAAGTTACCGGAAATGGCAAGATAAAGGCTTTCTGCCATCCACTGGAGAGGGCACTCCTGAGCTTGGCGGGGCAGAAGTGTTAGGGGTCGACTCTGGAATTCTCCCGGCCCCCAAGCCTCATGTATTTAGAAGGTGCCTGGATCCTGGGGGTTAATCGGATCAAGTGGGTCACCTGCTGATTTCCTGTGTTGTTGGGAGGCGGGACCTGCTGGGGGAGGGGAGGCCCCGGAGGTCACAGGTGGGAGGGTTTGTCTCCCTTGCTGGCCCCGCCCTTTCTGCGGGGCTTCCTGGCGGCGACTGGTGAGAATCTGTCCTGAACCTGAGCCCTCTACCCAGCCCCTCCACCACGGCCAGCCCTACCTGAGCGAGCTGAACCCTTTGGAGTGAAAATAAACCTCCTCTTCACGTGTGGGGGTCAGGTATTCTGTCCCAGCGAGGAGAATGTAAGACAGCAGGCCTTGAGGGAATGAAGTTTCCTTTCTACACACCTGGGTGAGGACTGTGAAGAAAAGCCTGTCGCTGCGGATGTGTTCCTGGTGGCAGTGAGACGGTCTCCGTAGATGCCCTGGGGTGGGCAGGCTCCCAAGTCCGGCTTGCGGGGGCCAGCCAGGGGTCAGGGTGTACCTCCCCTCCTGAAACAATGGTCATCAGCATTGAAATACGACATCTGACAACCTGGAGTAGGGAAGAGGTGATGTCCGGGATGGATTTGAGAAATGCTGGCGTCGCCCCCTCTTCCCTGGCTTTGTCACCATCATCGCCATTGCTTACAGTGCCAGTTTTTCTTCTTCTTTTTGTGGCTCTGAGGACCAGACCCATGGCTTTCACACTGAGCTGCATCCCGGCGTGCCAGCATTCAAGGCCTCTGTTCAAGTCCTTTCAGCTCCAAAGCTCTAGACGCCATTCCTCAGGCCAGGGTGGCTGTGTTTGGCTTCCAGTTCCAGTTGGAGTTTTACTTCCTGAAAAGGCTTATGTAAAACCCCGAAGGTCTCAGGAAAGTGGGCTCCGCACGTCACTCTCTTGTGATTGCCCTGATTTGTTCCTCCAGTGCCGGACCAACAGGGGGCGCCCAGCCGACGCCATCTTGACCCCGGGACGAATGAGGACAAGGAAGACCCACAGCTCTGAGGTGAGGAAGAGAAAGATTCCAAAGGCTCGGCTTCAGGTCTCAGCTCTGTCGTTTTTTAGCTCTGTGAACTTGGCTATGACTGTCACTTTTCTAGGCCTCTGGGGCTTCACCTGTAAAATGGGAATTCAGCATACTGATACTCAGCTATTTCTCCTGCACACTAGTTGTGCCTCAAAGTAAGGTGCCAGGCCCCTGGGAGCTCCCTTCGTATTGGGGTGACAAGACAAGCACTCAGGGCACTCGGGGTGTGCTCCTGGACTGGGGGTGGGGGCACGGGATAGGGAAGGCGGGGTGGGGAAGGCGGCAGGAGGACTTCGGAGAGGAGGCGCTGAACTCTGCCTACAGTGAGGTGTAAGGTTGCTGTGAGCAAGCGGGAGAGATGTTCTAGACAGGGATCCCATGGGGTGAAGGCCCTGAGGGGGCAGGAGCAGGGCATTCTGGGAGTGACAAGTGCTTCCACCTGGCTCTGAGGTGGGGAGAGTGCTGGAAGGTATGGGGAGCAAGGGACTTGCAGTTACCTGCTGCCCGCCAGCCACCCACCGCCCATCCTGCCCCACCCACACACCACTCCGCCACCCCGGCTCAAGCGGACGTGATTCGTCTGTAAATATTTCAGCATGTATCTCTAAGCAACAAGGGCTTTTTCCCGCTGAAGCAGAGGCTCATTAAGTTACCCAGAATGGCTTGAACTTGCAATCCTCTTACCTCAGCCTCCTAACTAGCTAGGATTATGAGTGGGCACCGCTGTGCCTGCCTGGAAGTAGAGAATTTAAAAAACATGTAATCGTGGTAACTCATCACACCTAAAAACAGCCAGTCTTTGACATAATGAACTATATATTCCCTGTCTTTTTTATTTTTTGATTTTTTCCCCTCAGTTCTGGGGATTGAACCCAGGGCTTTACACATGCTAGGTAAGTGCCCTACCACTGAGTTATGTCCCCAGTCTTACTTTTTATTTTGAGACAGTGTCTCACTAGATCCTTAAGGTTGGGCTTGAACTTGGGACCCTCCTGCCTCAGTCTCCTAGTGTGCTGGGATTACCGACATGGGTCACATTAATTGGTTCAGTTTATTTAATTTATAGGAATTGAATAAGGTCTGTTATGGGGTTGGCTGAGATGCACTTTAAAAAATGGGCTTTCCTTCCTCCTCTGGCTTTTTTCCCCCCGTGTGTTTGTTGGAGAAAGCAGCCCGTTTACCCCGCAGCCCCATACCTGGCCTTCCCTCCTCCTCTCCCGGCCCATATTTCCTTGGGAGTTAGATCCAGAGCTGCTTTGATAGTAGTAAGTGACACAAGCCACACCCGCAAGTCGCACCAGGGACTGGTTTTTGTAGCCTCAAGAAACTGATCAAATTAATTGCAGTCATATACTTTGCTTCACATCACCAAAATAATATGATTGCAATATGCAATCAATAAAACATTAATATAAAATTATTTACTTTTTCAATACAAAGTCTCTGAAATTCAGACGTGTTTTGCACTTACAGCAAATCTCAGCTTGGACTGGCCATTTTTCAATTACTTAAGAGACACGTGCGGCTTATGTCTAATTGGGCAGCACAAATGGAGGCTAGATTATTTTCAAGGTCAAACTTGGTGCCAAAAATCCCTCACAGTGCTGTCTTTTTCTGCCAGGAGACACGAAGCGTCTGACTTTTTCTCTCTCCTCTGTGACTAGCAGACTCTGGAGTGCTCGTTCACTTGAGCTATAATGTGGTAATTCTGAATCTTTTCGGTTGGATATTTCTACAAGAGCAACCTCCCTTTGCCACCTATTTGATTAGCTGTGTGGACACCACGCGGAGCAGGGGCTAAAGGGTTGGCGCTGTCCTCTCTTCACGATTACCAGAGGGTCCGAGTGTGCTCAGGACAGGCTGCTGGGATGCTGGTAAAGTGCGGGCTGAGGGAGTCTGGGGAGGAGGTGATCAGAAACCAGGTGGCTCCCTAGCCATGACGAATCAGCTACTTCCTCTACCACACCTCAGGCGTCTCCTCTAAGAGCCACCCTCACGGTGCTCCTTCACCACTGGCCTGTCCCAGGAACCAGCGCTCCTTTCAGGCCACCTCAGGGTGGGCAGGGAGCCTGCAGCCTCCCACCCCGTGGGAGCCAGCGCTAGGCTGTGCCGGGCCTCATCCCACCCTCCCTGTCCGCACCGCACCTGGCACCTTCACCTCTCCCTGCTACCGACTTGTCCCGTTACCCTGACAGGATCCCTTCCTCCGGGTCACAGTCCACCCTATCTCTCTCCACCTCTTTACAGCTCGACTTCTCACAGGAGTTGTCCACACTCAGTCACCACCTCCTCACTGCCCACTCCACTGCCCACTGTCCCTTGTATTCAAGCTGCTCCCCCAACCTCGAAATGGCCCTTGGGGAGCTCCCGAGGGCCTGGAGCCGTGTGCTGTCCTCTCTCTTCCACCCAGCTGTCCCTCAGCAGGCTCAGTGGCTTCCCTTCCGTTCTCTCCCCGGCGTCTTCCCGCACCCAGCCTGGGTCTCAGCTCCCCCGCCTGACTCTCCTGCTCTCCCTTCGCACAGACTCCAGGCAGCCCTGCCTGCCTCCACTGCAGACCCCTCACTCTCACACCCCCAGGTCTTTGCCCTTTTCTGCCCCAGTCACATGCTGGCAGCTTCCCGAGGGCAATGGCCGTGTCTCCTGAAGGTAGTCCGCGGCCGGGCAGGCAGTGTGCGGTCCCCGTCGATGCCTTTGCTCGGGCTCCCTACCCTGGCTAGTCCTGCAGCCACGCTGCATTTTACCTTGCAGACACACCTGTTAGGCGTCACCGACATGAGTCCTCAGAGAGGCCGCCCTGCCCGTGGACCTCTGTGTCTTGCCTATCTGTGAGTCACAATTTATGTGGCTGGCTGGTCTCACGGGGCAGTTACATCACATTTTTCTGTATAACAGTCCCTCCACAAAGTCATTCCTCACCCTAAAATACAATGCTTATGAGAAACAGACCTGCTGTCCTCCTTAGCAGGAGGCTGCTGGGTTGGGAGGAGCCAGCCATGGCTCCCAGGTGTCTGCCCAGGTAGCGCGGTGAGGGTAGGGGTGCGCTGCAGGGACTTGGCAGAGTTTGGACTGAGGAAGAAAGATCTCAAAGAGGTCAGAGCCTGGCCGGCTTCCAAAGTCCCCTTGGGGTCTGAGTGGTCATGGACAGGTCACCCTCCCAGAAGAGCTTCTTCTGGGTCCTTGGGTCAAGCAGTGACGGTGACATCTGACCCACATCTTGAGGGCTGTCATCAGGATCAGATGCCGTCATGTGGGGGACAGGCTCAGGACAGGAAAAGCACTGTGCACAGCTGAGAATTGAGTGCCTTCCAAGGAAGAGAAAGCAGGCATCAAAGGCAGGTCAGTCAGTGCAGCAGGCCCCAGCTCGGGAATGGCTTCCTAGGTGGCGAGGCGCTTCACCAGCTCCACAAGGTACGTGGTGGCTTTTTACTGTTTACAAAAACTCAGTCCTGTACTCTTATTTGATCCTCTACAGTTCTGTCTCTAAGGACCATGAGGGGCCTCACGGATGTGACAACCATCAATGAGTGTACGATCTGCTTTGCTCACACTCCACCACCCACAAACACACATGCTTCATGAGTACATCCTGTGTGCTATGGACAGAAAGGCTTAGGAAGGGGTATAGCAGAGAAAAAAACCGGCAGGTTTTAGAGGGCATAGGTCCTGGCCTTGAGACTGGCAAGCTCACATACATGTTGCCTGAGAACAGGTGGCATGTCACTTGCAAATAGTTGGCCTAAGTAAGGTACCCTCACATCATAGTAGGTATGGCTGAACTCTTTTTAATCTTTTTTCCCCAGATATTATTGATATGTATACGTGCAAAACTCAGGGTTTACAATGATGTTGGGCATTTTGTGCACATTCTTATCTTGTGAGGGTGACAGGGGCTTTCCCACTCTACTTTTGTCCCTCCCTCTCCCCACCCCTTCTTCCCTCCTCCCCCACCCCATCCCCCTCTTTCACTTTGTCTTTCCTCCCAAGTTCCAAAGGAGTTGTGACCTGGGTCTCTCACATCAGAGAGACCATTCGATGTTTCACCTTTGCTTCTTACTCGCTTCACTAAGCACGATATTCCCAAGTTTCTTCCATTTGCCCAGAGAAGCCTCCACGCTGTTGGACTTTATCGATGCATAGTATTCCATTGTGTATAAATACCACAGTTTGTGTATCCACTGGTGTGTTGATGGGCATTTTGGTGACTTCCATATTTTAGCTACTGTTAGGTGTGCTGCTACAAATACGGGTATCCATATGTCTCTGCTATGTGTTGTTTTGGGCTCTTTTGGATATATTCCCAGAAGGGGTGTCACTGGATCAAAGGGGATGTTTATTTCTAGTCTTTTGAGAGCTCTGCATGCTGCTTTCCAAAGGGGTTGTACAAATTTACATTCCCACAAGCAGTGCAGCCACAACAGCACTGATTATTGTTTGAATTGTGGATGCAGGCCATTCTGTCTGGGGTGAGATGGTATCTTAGCGCAGTTTTGATTTGCATTTCTCTTATGCTAGAGATGTTGAACATCTTTTCATGTATGTATTGGCCTTTTGCATTTCTTCGTGAGTGAACTGTCTCTTCGTTTCATTTGCCCACTGTTCAATAGAATCCTTTACATTGGTAGGCTTACTTTTCTTCAGATGCCTGTATAATGTAGTTTTAATCTTCGTATCTGAGATGGTGGTGGTAAATATGTTTTCCCAGTCTGTTGGATCTCTTTTCAGAATGTTGATAGTTTCCCTTGCTGTGCAGCAACGTTTTAGTTCGACAAGATCCCATTTGTTAGTAGTGGGATAATTTCTTTTGCTCTTTGTGTCTGGACAAGAAAATCTTTGCTTACCCCTATGTGTTTTGGAAATTGGCCTACTTTGTCTTACAGAAGGTTTAGTGTTTCATTTTTAATGTTTAGGTCTTGGACCCATTTTGATTTGATTTTGGTGCATGGTGATAGGTGTGTGACTTGATTAATTCCTCTGCATGTGGATGTCCAGTTTTCCCAGCACCATTTGTTGAACAAGCTGTCCATTTTCCATTGTGTGCATTTGCCCCCTTTGTCGAAGACTGAGTAATTGAGGGTATTTGGGTTTTCTCTGCATCTTCTATTCTCTTCCACTGGTCTATCTGTCTATATTTTTGCCTATACCTAATTGTTCTTACAAGTATGGCTTTATAGTGTCGCCTGATGTCTGGAACTGTAATGTCTCCTGCTTTGGTCTTGTCGCTCAGGATTGCTTTGGCTATTCTTGGTGTCTTTTGGTTCCATATGAATTGAAGAATTATTGTTTCAAGTCCTTTGAAGAAACTTGGAGGTATTTTGCTAGGAATTGAATGGAATCTGTATATCAGTTTCGGTAGTATAGT
>PVKB01008884.1:0-12210 GCA_004027205.1 Ctenodactylus gundi | reverse complement strand
TAGAGGAATAACTCACCTCTTCAGGAAAGAAAGTTCGAAGCCAAATAATCAGTCAGCAAGGAAACCCTGGCAAAATGGCCATAGCTGCCTTTCATTCTAACAGACCTTATCATTACCAATTATATTACCACATCCTATTTTCAGATGATATGTATACATATTTTTATAAATACATGCTAAAATCTCTTCTTCCAAGATAGCAATCGTGAGTTCCATGAACACACACTTAGAGAATAATATATAGTTGTCTGAGAAGAAATTAAGGTTATGGAAAACAAACAGCTTCTGTCCAAGTGCCCGTTCCAGGTCTGGAAGGCCACTGGGAAGGCGGAGCATGTAGGAAGCCGTCTTCTTCCCAATGTGAAAGGCATATTTGTGTCCCGTGGAATGAGAGGTATGTGTGGAATGAGATCGAGACCCAAGCTCATCACAGGGCTCACAGTTGTAGCGTGCAGCTCGTGAGCTGTGACCCTCCACACGGATTGTGCGTGTTGAATGCAATCATTACTTTAAACTCATCCTGAGATTTGTAATTATTCTTGCGTTTTTTATTTGTTGATCCCTTTCACCATCTTTCTCCATCTGATGTGACATTTCATCTCATCCAAGCTCTCTGTATCTTTATGGTATCAAATTTCTTGAAACTCTTAACTCTCAGATGAACCTTAGGAACTTAATGACACAAGGATACAGGCTCAGGAATAGAGGCTGTTGTTTATAAATAAGCATCGACACATTTTAAATCTGAAGATTCAACATGCATTTAATGTTTTAGAGAGTAGAAATTTGAAGCTTTAAAAATTTAAATAGGGACTTGCTTATGAAATTTTTGGTTATAGATCATAAAAAAGATGCACAAACTACTAATTATTACCTATTACTCGACAAGGTTAATTTTAACCTCATTTTGAAGTAAGATGTATGTAGAGTGAAATGCAAAAATCTGATACATTTTGGTAAATGTATTCACGCATTAAAATAACAATCCCCATAAACACTTTGGTTGCTCCGAAGGATGTCTCATACCTTGTTAATCCCCAACACCCATAGGCAGAGACTCTTCTGATTCCTATCACCGTGGACTAGTTCTGGCTGTTCTGGTACTTCATATACGAACAGACACAATTTTATACTTGGTGACTCTTTTCTTTCACTAATCATACTGTTATTTGAGATTTGATTATTATTGTGTGTGTGTGTGTGTGTGTGTGTGTGTGTGTGTGTGTGTGTGTGTGTATCTTTTTTATTTCTGCCTAGTATTCTATTATATGAATATATCCTGATTTGTTCCTCCATTCAACTTTGGAGATATATTTGTTTTCCTGTCTAGGCTAGTACTTAATACCTGAGGCCCAGTGCTGCTAGATACATTCTTGTGCCTCCATTTTGGAAGTGTGTTCATTTCTCCTAGGTCCATACCTATGAGAAAAATTACTGAATCATGTATATTTAGCTTTATTTAAAAATTTATATTGTTACCAAGGTGATATGTCATTTTACATTCCTTGGATAGTTCTGGTAGGTCTCCACTTTCTTCAGTCAATCTTTTAAATTTTAATCACTTTTAAGTGTGTAAAATTATGTCTCACTATGATTTTAATTTGCATTTTCTTAATAACCAACAATATTGGTCATTTTCACATGTATTTGTCACTGCTTGACCTACCTTGTGAAATGCCTGTTTAAGGCTGTTGCTCATTTTATAAAATAAATTATATTTAATATTTATTTGTAGGTTTTCTTTGTATATTATTCTAGGTATAAATAATTAATTTTACATAATTGGTTGTACACATATACTTGTTATTTACACAATATGTGGTATATATTTGTTGTCTGTGTATTTATGTTTTTATATATGTTTTTTTTTTTTTTTTGAGACAGGGTCTCACTCTGTGGTCCAGGCTGGTCCTGAACTCACTTCAAAGCCCAGGCTGGCCTTGGACTAACACCAATCCTTTTGTCTCAGCCTCTCAAGTGCTGGGATTACAGGTGTGCACCACCATGCCCAGCTTATGTGGTACTGGGGAATCAAACTTGGGTATTTAGCACTTGCTAGGCATTCCTCCAGCCCAATGTGCTACCTTTTTTCATTGCATGGGATTGAATCCAGGGCCTTCACACTGAGCCACATCCTCACACCTCCCCCCTTTATTTTGTGACAGTGCTATGACTGACCTTGAACTTGCAATCCTCTGCCTCAGCTTCTCAGAGCAATGGGAGCAATTATTATTATTTTTTTTGATAAATATAGTTTTTGATTTTTTTTTTTTTTTTGAGACAGGGTCTTGCTCTGCAGCTCAAACTAATTCTGTGCTCACTATATAGCCAAGGCTGGACTTGAATTTATCCAATCTTCCTGCCTCAGTCTCTGAGTGCCAGGATTACAAGTGTGAGCCACCACACCCAGTTTAGGTGGTGATGGGGAATCAAACTCAGGGCCTTGAGCTTGCAAGGCAAGCGCTTTAACTGCTGAATTATTCTTCTAGCCCCTGTTTTCAATTTTTTGAAGTCCAATCATTCCCTTTATTTTCTTCTGTAAGCTTTTAGTCCAGCTTTCTGGTTAGCCCTAAGATCCAAGTTTACTTAATTTCTTAATGTTGCTGGAGGCAGCAAAATTAATTTTTTATGTGCTTATCTAGACATTTCAAAGACATTGTTAAAAAGACTTCATTCTCTAAAAAATTATGTTGAGACCTTCGTGAAAATTAATTCATCGTACACATTCGGTTCAGTTTCTGATCTCTATTGTGTTTCACAAACTCCATTGGGTTTTTCTATACAGATGACTATGTCATCTTTGAATAAAGCCAGCTTTGCTGTTCCTTACCAGTCTGGATTCTCTTTCTGTGCACAGGTCATCCACTGTAGTACGATACTGAGTAGGATGGAAGTTTTAAAAACAAACATTTGCTTTTCTCACCAATTTTATAAATAAACTAAGCACACTCTATATTTAGATTTAACCTTGATTAAATGCTTATATATGTTTTCACTTACTTTAGATTAATGATTTACTGTTACTGAATGAAAGTCATACAAGAATCCTGAAGACCAGTAACATTAGTAACATTTTCAAGTATATGGCAACACCATCAGGATCATGTCCTGATTCTCATCGGCTCATCCCAAAAGGAACAAGCTTATAGCAAGGGGCACAGAACTGGCCCCAAGGGTTCTGTGTTATTGATTTACATTCTTTTCCTTAAGAAAGAAGGACATTGGAGGTAGTTAACCTGATTTTTATTTTGGCTACTCTCTTAAATGAGGTGCCTTGTTGGGACAGTATGTTCTGCTGGCCTCTTCAAAAGCTTCTAGAACAAATGAAGGACAAATAAGTCAATAACTGCTCTACTTGTGGAATCTGTTGTTCAAGCCTGTGAGTAGAATATCAGCTGTCCTGACTAATGGACATCTCCACACGGAAGGAACTGATACCATCATAATAAAGAGTCATTAAAATGCTTTCTATTAGTCTGAAGGGGCTGGTTCATTAGTGCTGAGAACAGTTCTAATTATTGTCCTGGAATGTCTAGTGTTTAGAGCTCAAGAAGAGGAGGGCAACTCTGAAACAGAGTAAATTCTTTATAATGCAGTTAATAAGGGAGGAAAACGTTCTGAAATGCTTGCTTCTGCGGCCTGTTCTCCAGTGAAGTTTTGGGTGGGTTGATTCCTTTCTGAGTCTCTGTCCCCTGGGTATAACGACACCTTTTGCTGACATCAATATTTATTTTATAAATGGATGCCATTTTAGAAGAAAAACAGGACAATTTTTGAGTGCATTTCCATGGATATCTTCTTTTTCTGTTCTGCTGAAAAGTACTGAGACAAGCCTACAGGCTCAGTTCCATTTTGGTCAAATTGCAAATATGTGACATTTTAGGAATCTTGGGCTGCTTTCCTCTTCACACCCATTTAATCACAGTTTGGTGACTGGGATTTGATGGAATAAAGTAGTTCTAGAGATTCACTGCAGTCCTGTTTCTGGGATTTTGTAGCAATGATGGTTTTCAGAAGAGAATGGAAAAAATAAACACAGCAACTCAAAGGCCAGCTGACTTAAAATTGGCTGGGACATTCTGGACTCATCACTGTGACTTTTTCTTTTTCTTTTCTTTTTTTATTTTTTTGTTCTAAATTGTAAACAGACTCGTGTGGATTCCTCTTTTGTGTATTTATATTTGAGCCAGAATCAGGTTGATGTTATTCCCCATGGAGAATAAATTTGTATAACCTTTAGAAATTTAAGACCCAGATTTCCTATTTATTAAAACTGAGAGCAAAGACTTGAGAGAAAAGTATTTGTTTGCTACTAACACTATTTCCTTCCCATTTGAGTGAAACTTATTAAAAATATTCTTCACCCTAAGTTTACATCCTCTTGTGAAGTGTCAGAGAATTTTAGAAAAAGTAAATGTAGCCAGGCATGGTGGTGGATCCCAACGCTCTGGGAGTCTTGATGCAGGAGGATCGCGAGTTCAAGATTAGCCTGGGCAATTCAATAAGAGATTGTTTTAAAATACAAAAGTGAAAAAGAGAGAGAGAGAGATGGAGGGAGAGAGAGAGAGAGAGAGAGAGAGAGAGAGAGAGAGAGAGAGAGAGAGATGAGGATGTGGTCAGCCACCAATGCTGAAAAATGATCTTAGACCCAGAAATTGAAATATGTCTGGTGCTCTGTCATTGGCTTCTCTTATAGGGAACAGAAGATGACATGACAGAAAAGCCTATGTAGAGGAGGCTGTCTGAATAATTCAAGTTTACACAGAGGCATTAACTGGGAAATTACCCATTTACGGGCCTCTTCTGTTAGAACCTAAGAAAAGCCCTTGGAATTATAATATTCATTACTGTGGTGAATCTACTAATTTTTTTATCTATGATATTTACCCAAATGTAACCGTTTGTGACCAGATTATCTTATCTGTTACAAGGGTGTTGAGTAAGAATGTAATAACTAAAGTCACACTATCCAATAGAAATTTCTATGATGAAAGAAATTTTGTATGTTGGCATTGTGCAATTTATAAGCCATTAATCACATGCTGCCACTGAGCATTGGATTGTGGTCAGTGCTGTAGGAAGTAAGTTTTTAATTTAAATTGATTATTAAATTTAAATAGCCATATGTAGCTATGGCTACTGTAGTGGACAGTGCAGCAGTAGGCAGTGTTTAAGATCTCTAACAGTTTTAATGTTGTAAGATGTTATGAATGTTATCTATGAATCAATCCATATGTTGCCTAAATAATAATATGTTGGGGCTGGAGGGAAATGGCACAGCGGTTAAAGTGCTTGCCTAGCAAACACAAGACCATGAGTTCTATATCCCAACACCACAGAAAGCCAGGTGTGGTGGTGTATGACTATAATCTCAGCACTTATGAGGCTGAGGCAGGAGGACTGCTGTGACTCCAAGGCTAGCCTGGGATACATAGTGAGTTCAGGACCATACTGAACTACAGAGCAAAACCCTATCTCACACACACACACACACACACACACACACACACACACACACACACACACAAGAAACCCAATAATATGTCGCTATAATACACACATCTGATTTCCCGTAAGAATGGATATACTAGATCCATAATTTCCTTCAAAGTTGACATGTTTAGTTCCGAGCAAAAGGTGAAGATCGGTATCTTCTACTTCACAGTAGGCCATATCCACAGTACAGAGTTTATAGCTGTGAGAATTCACATAAATTAGTGAAATCTCTAATGATAGTTGGAGGATTAAGTGAGAGAACTGATGTAGAACTCAACATAAATATAAAATATTTTTTTAAAAAAATTTGAGGTGGGGTCTTGCTCTGTAGTCCAGACTGGTCTTGAACTCACCGTGTAGCCAAGGCTGGTCTTGAACAATCCTGTTTCAGCATCCCTAGAGCTGAGATTATAGGCATGCATGAGCACACCCAGCTAATTTTTACCTGGATCTGGGGAATCAAAGTAAGGGTCTTGAGCATACTAGGCAAGTGCTCTAACCACTGAGAACATCTTCGTCCCCTCAACATAGAATCTTGCTGACAGTAAATTTTCAGTGAGTGAGCCTACTGCTACTACAATAACTATTGCTTTTGACTGACATGAATGACCAAATACCATCTACCCCCGAGTTTCTAGAAACATCTACCTTGGGCTGTGTAGACCAGTGATGGATTACTGGAATATGGACATAATAAAGCTGAGATAGAGTTCAACTGCAAATGATCCAAGGAACTATAGCTGCATAGGGAGACACTGAGTCTCAGTCATCAGTGCACCAGGAAATGGTACAGGATATAAAATAGGGGTATGACTTCCTGATTAAAAATTCAAGGCACTATCTAATCTCCTATAATGCTTTTTATTTTGTTTCACCTCTTTTTCAGATTTTTTTTTTAAAAAAACTGTCTGGCATCCTCTATTTAATTTACCAAATAGACCAATACAGGTAACATACAGAAAATTCCATCTGCCTTCTAGGCAGTTTTCCAAGAATAAAATTTTCTCAAGATCATTTAATCTCATGGTTGACTCTAATTTCAGTCTTTAAGAAACGATGAGAACATTTTTGCTGCCAGTTTAATTGAATGTCTGAATCATAGCTGTTTCTAAAGGATTTTTAAAAAAATCAAACAGCTGTTTTGATCTTGTTCTCTGTTTCCCTTGTAAAGAAAATTTTTATCATAAAAATATTTTTTTCTTGAGTCTGTAGTCCTGAGTTACTGTGGAATCATCTAACTTTCTTGTTGAGTTACAGATTTTTCTCTCTACTTTCCTCTCTTACCCATTGGCCACTACCTTGCAACTTTCAAAATGGAGCAAAGCAAATCGCTAGTATTTCAATTCTCAGTTCATATCTGGGTGAGGATGGCAGATACCAGCACACCCACAGTTTATCACTAAATAGCTTATTTGTTTCTACATCTACACATTTAGGAGTTTCAAGGTCACTCAGTTCTTCCCAGAGTGCTGGAGAAATGGACTGGTGAAATAGGGGGTTTTGTAACCACATCATCTCATTAAAAATGATTATTTAGACTAAAATTCCTATCAGATTGTGATTGATACTTTACAGTTAAAAAATCAAAATGAGAAAGTCAGATCCCATTGGCATTAATTCCGCATTACACTGCTTCAATATAGATCTATGTCAAATCTTTTAAAGCTACTATATCCATTTAATTTTGAGATGAGAAATATCTGATTTATAATTTTTTGTATTATCATCCACCAAAAGCCATAGCAAATATTCTAAGAGGCTCACTCAGTACTTCCGTACTCTTAAAAAATATTAGCTGCCTGCTATTCCTATGGCTATAAGAGAAAGAAGGATGGATCCTCAGTGTTAGCTAATTTCTAGCTTTCTCATAAGACAGTAGTAGGTCAAACCTTTTCTCTAAATAGATGTGTGTGCCTTTTTAAATACCAAACCACTGGCTTCAATGAATACTGTAATAAGTGATTAGATCTCTAAGATAACTCAACAGCAACAACAACAAAAGTATTTCCACTAGGGGTTAGCTTGATAGCAAACAGAAGCTAACAACTGACTTCAGAATGGCTTCTTGGAAATGTCCCCTGTGTTCTGAGAAGCAGAAGATAAATCTTTACAACACAACTCCTGTGGAAATTGGGGACTTCCTATATTTCAGTTTGCTTTAAAGTCTAAGTGATATTTACATGATTTTTTGAGACGTTGATTTGATTCATGGGCAACCATGCAAGTGCAAAATAAAATCACTAATTTAAAAAGATATAAAATACGTTCCATCAAAAACCTCAAAATGTAAAATGCTAATACAAATAAAAGACTGTCTGATATATTCAGGAAGGCATTCTGGTACTGGTAGCCAGAGAAATATCTTATTGGAGAAATGTTACCATTGATATATACACAGAAAAGATGCTGTGGGTCAAGGTCAATCACACCATCTATCACACTTTTTCACTTTGAAAGCACGGAGAGATCCAGTAGTGAGTCATAACCATTACTTCCAAGCTAGATCAATTTTGAAGGAAACCTATTCCTGAGACGAGCTGATAAATGCCATTTGTAATGGGAAACATTTGCTTCTTGGCTAGTGTGGTGCATTTAGGTAGACAGTAATGAGTTACAGCTGAAGGGTGGAGCGCCTCTAAAAAGAAATATATTTTTTCTTTGCCAAATATAATGAAAAGAGTATGACTTCCAACTCTCCCACCATTGATAGTCATTCGACAAAGATTTGCCATGTGAATATTTCACAGGGAAAGAAGAAAAACTACTGGAAAGCCAGAAGAGAGAACTAATATGGCTCAGTGAGTAAGATGGAGCCATAAGAAGAGAAATCAAGATTTATCACTATAGAAACAAGGATATACAGTGTAACCATCAATTAAAGTACAAGAAAATAAGTGTATAATTAACCACCTTATTGGATGGGCTAGATAATGTTTTAGTTATGAATAAACCCCAACTCTCCAATGCTTAGGACAACAAAGGTTTTTCTTCATTATGCTACATGTGCGGTATGGTTCTATAAGAAGTTACCTCACAGTTGTCCTTTCTATTCCCATAATCAGGGCAGTAGGTAGGAAGGAACACTGGTTAGCACCGGTAATGAGATGCCTCTTCTTGGGAGACTCCCACACCATCACAGTTGCATATGAGCCAAAGTGCATCCCACAGCCATAATCAGTTTTTTTTTTTTTACAAAAAAATTTATTAGTCCACATGGTCATATAGCCTAGTGGGCTTCATGTATATAATGTACCTTGATCATTTCACACCCCCATGAATCCCTTCCCTTTCCTCCCCCCATCCCTTCCTCTTATCTAAGAGTCTCCTTTCTATTTTGGCCATGATCAACTTTAATAGTTTGGAATCCAATTCTACCATATTCCTGGAAGAAGGCATCGCACCTCTGATGCTACATGATATTCGACAAAGGAAAAACTAATTATAGACAAAGGACTACGAGGTGCAAAGATAGCCCACAGAAACAAACAACTGGGAGGTGTTTGTAAACTGCAAAAGAAGCCTTTAAAATTCACGGCTGACCAATATATTAACATTAGTGTCTAAAACATTGTATTACTCAGATCAAATGGTAGGATACAAGCGATCATGAGAAATATGATGAGCATAAATTTCAGGCAAAATCTTAGTGGTGTGACAATATATTTTCTGTATGTGTACTGAGCAAGTCAAAGATATTTCATGATCAATTTTCTTTTGGAAGCATGGGCTTTGTTGGTAGATTTCATAGGTTTTACTCTCTTATTTTTTTAAGTCGGGGGAACTCTCTTCCACCCATTGGTCTCTGAAATAAAATCTTGTACAGTATCACAGAATATGAAAACAGTGTAATAGAGCTGAGCTCTGTGATTGGAACTGGGGTTGGATTCTCAGAGATCTCATGACAGCTCTGTATACTGGCATACTGTAAATTTAAAAAAAATTCCTTTAATCCATGGAAAAGAGTTGTCTGATTGTTGAATAATGGAGCTTGGATTTTTAAAAAGTCAAGAATTTGCAGCGTGATAATGGAGCCTGGCAGTTCATTTCTATGTTAATCTAATATGTTTTAAAGGAATAGTGCAATGCTTTTCCAATTAATTCTGAATTTATGTGATAGTATCATTAGTTTCTATGATTGTGCCATATAGATCTTAGGAATATGTGAGTATGACTGAAATAAAGGTTTCACAAATTAACACTAACTCTAACAACTAACTCTGATACACTTTGTTCTAGTCTCTGCTTTTTTTTTTTTTTTTTGCAAAGTGCTTATTTCAAAACACAAAATTGTTTTGTGATACACTCAAGGACCACCACCACAGTTCGAAGAAAAACTGGCCTGAGAGTTATTTCTAGCTAGCATACCACAGGGATCTGGCCTGTTGAACATTTCTTAACTTGGTGTGATTAAGACATAGCTTGAACACTGATATGTCTGCCGATGACATGAGATTGGACAATGTAGCTAATATGACCTTATTGCGTTGCATTAATGAGCTCATCCAAAACCTTGAGGTTTGGAACTGGAAGGTCGCCCAAAGCCTCATGTATTTGTATGTTGTGGGTTATCTATGGAATTTGAGTGCTGTCTGGAAGTGGGACGTGGTAGGACAGCAGATTACTGGGCATGTGGTCAGTTTCTGCGCATGTGGCAGATCACTGAAGGTGTGGCCTGAAAAGAGATCTACTCTTATCTCAGTTTCTTCCTCCTTCCCCCATTCTTTCTCTTGTGATGCCGGGAGCTGCTGTCCCTAGCCGACCCTTCCTGCATGGCAAGCTGCTCACAAGTGGACTCCGACCTCCTAAAATTATAAAGTAAACCCCTTCCTCCCTTAGGTACTCCGTCTCAGCTATGAAAAAGTGACCAAGACAAGGTTTAACCGAGCTAAATGTGTAAACTTCAAACTGTGTCTAAAAGATATAGATCATATTCTGAGACTGAAGATTAATTGTCAACTTGATTGGCCTGAGAGCCACCTAGGTTGGTAAAGCACACGTATGGGTGCAGCACAGTGAGTCACTGAGGTATAACTTTAGGGTCTATATCTGATATGTCTTAGCTTCCTCTCTAGTGCTGTTCCTCTGCTCTGCTTCTCAGTCTCCACAATCTAAGCAGCTTTGCTTACCATGACCTTCCAAAGTTGCATTTTTGCCTTGAGGCCAGCCAACTGTGGACGGAATCACTTCACACCAGCTGACCATGGACTGATACCCTGACGCCATGAGCCAAGTTAGCCTCTCCTCCTCTGAGTTACAAGTTCCAGTAGTTTGTCTCACTGATGAGAAAGCTGACCAATACATATGTACATACCAGGGTCCAGGAAATATTTGAAACTTCATTATATCTTTGTGGAAAAAGATAACATCGTCAAGGTGCAATGTATAGAAAGTATTTCAGGAATTCACTTTACCATAGGCACAATGTGACTCGCCAGTGTTTTGCGCCAAAATAACCAGCTGTGTTGAAAAGCCATCAGATGAGGAATCTTCTCTGGGGCCAGCGCTTATCTAGAGTTTTACATTCAGTTCTTAGGACTATGCTTTAAGCAATGGAAAACAAGAACAAATTCAATAAGGCTACTGAGTAAGAATCATAGCACATGAGGAATAGCTGAAAGATCTGAGGGCAAAGAGCTCGAAAATCTAAGTCCAAAGAAACAACAGGTTTTGAGAAGCAATCTAATCATTTTACCTAACACAAAGTCACATAGAGAGATATTACATTTGTTCCCTCTTTTCCCAGAGTGCAGATACATACACTCACCCGACAAACACATGCTGAGCCCCTCCCTTGTGTCTATTAAGAGGCTGTACAGGTACAGAGTAGCCACGACTTTCCCTGCCCCCAAGGAATACAATATACTAAGAATAAAGTACAAAATCCAGCTTTTTGAAAGTTGTGATGTTGTATTTTATGGAAGCGATGTGTTCTTGAGGTGTGTGTTAATCAGATTTTCCTTGCTGTGACAAAAATACTGGAGATGAATTTACTAAAAGGAAGAATAGCTTTTAGTTCATTGTCATCTGGCCTGGTTGCTTTGTAGGACTGTGAGGGGGCCTCACATCATGGTAGCGGCCTGTATAGGAGGGATGCTATTCTTCTCCTGGTGGCCAGAAAGTGAAGAGAGAGAGCTGGCTTTTATAACAAATGCCTCCCTCAAAACCCATTAATCTATGAATCCCTAAATGAATTAATCTACTCATGAGGTCAGAGCCCTCATGACCTGGTCACCACCCCGCAAACCCCCACCTCACAAAGGTTCCACCTTGAACAACACTATATTGGGGAACAAGTTTTTAACACATGAGCTTGGGGGGGGGGGGGGTGTTTAAGATCCAAATCATGTTACCTTTCTTGTGGAACTGTTATTGTCTTGATGTATGCTCTGTCTGCTACATTTGATCAAGTCACCATTTAGTGAAAGCCTTCAAAATTTGCCTTTAGGATAAAAACCTAAAATCCAAATTGAACCTAAGGCTCATATTAAAAAATCTCTCCATATTTTCATCTGGCAATTTTGCCAGGGTTTCCTTGCTGACTGATTATTTGGCTTCGAACTTTCTTTCCTGAAGAGGTGAGTTATTCCTCTATGCAGAGCTGGGAGCACGCCTGGATTTTACCAGTCATTTACTTTCTTCAAATTAATTGAATTGCGCTTCAGTTTCCCTTCTGCGTTTCTGGGAGATCCGGTGTCTGTCTGGCCCAAGTTCCTC
>PVKB01008883.1:0-12210 GCA_004027205.1 Ctenodactylus gundi | reverse complement strand
GAATTCAGCCTGATTCAGGTTTCTTCCATCATTATCCTACTTTTATTTTTTGAGACAGAGTTTTGCTCTGCAGTCCATTCCAGTCCTGAACTTATTATATAGTCTAAGCTAGCCTCAAACACATAGTGATCCTCTTGCCTCAGCCTTCCAAGTGCTGGGATTACAGGCATGTACACCAGGTCTAGCTACTTTTAACGTGGTATTGGGGAATCAAACCCAGAAGCTTGTGCTTGCTAAACAAGGGCTTTATCTGCTTAGCTCCACCCCAAACCCCATTATCCTACATTCTTAAAATCTATTACCACAGCTATCCCCAAAACCTCTGTTTATAAGAATTGAAAAAAAAAAAAAACTCAGGAAATTCTTTGACATGTAACGTACTTCCTCATCAGTCAAGTTGTGTACCTCACCTTTTGAGATGTGAGTGAGCCCAGTTCTAGGCAGAGGCAAAAGTAGGTGGTGAGGATCCTGGGGAGCACTGTCTTGCTTGAAAACTGCATTAGGGAATGTCATGACTGCTTCCATAGGCAACACAATTTCCTCAGGTATAGGTAGAGAGGCCACCACCAAAGGGGTGGGAGTAAAGTTGCTACTGCCAATAACAGTGGAAAAATTTTCTCTCTGACAAAATAATATCAGACTTTAGAAGTACAACGTTCCCAGCCTCATCAGATTCCTCCCAAAACCCAATTTAGGGAATCTCATTATTTTCTAATCAAAGCCCTCAATTTAACTGCAGATAGCCTTTAATACTGAGCATTAAACTTGTAGGGTAGTTCAGTGAATCGTATCATGAGGTCTTGCTCTTGGTTTTCAGCAACTTTAACCCCATGGCTAAAGAAGAAAACATTCTCCATCAAAACACACTTAGAAGCCTTTAGATTGCTGATGTGTATCTAGAGGTGGAAATGTAAAACTTTCAGCTCGTAATTTTCCTTTATTACTTTGTCGACACACTTTGAAGCCTTTAGAATGTTTATACATATCTGAAGCTTACTATCTTCCTTTGTTTGTCTGACAAGAAGAGCAACCAGCCAGTAACATTATATTTCTTATTCTTTCGAAAATGTTTGAAAGTATTGTATATAGTCACTAAATCCCTCATATTTCACAGGTAGCAAATTAAGATAAGCGAAGGGATCTATGTTGCATATCATTTAAATAATTCATACCACAGGCTATCAGTACTCTCTATAGTATCAGAAAGAGAGACCATAGCAACTTTGGATCTCATCCGATCAGAGAGCCACCTCTAAGAATCACTAAAGCTATTAGAGAACTTATCCTTACAATTCATTTCTCTAGAATCACTCCTGGCACCCAAACTGACATTGGTTTAGGGCTCTCTAGAGAAACAGAATCAGAAGAAAATACATGTGGATTTAGTAGGTAGGGCTACAGGATAACAGGCATAATGGCCATCAGGAGAATCAGAGGTGAAGAGACCACAATGGCCATATTTGTGGATTCACAGGCAAAAGAAGCCACTACGGTCATCTGTGCACTGGAAAGTTGGAGAATCCAGCCCAAGCCATATGAAAATTACAGAACAAGGGGGATCAAGAATACAGCCAGCACCAGTCGTGGACTGGAGGCCTGGAAGCTCACTGCAGTGTCACAGACGCAAGTCTTCATTGAAAGGCTAAAGAAACTGGAGACTGACGTCCAAAAGTGAGGGACAAGACTAGAACTCATCTAAAACAGGAATACTTCCTTCTTCCTTTTTTTTAATGCTGTGTAGTCTACAAGCCCAGTGGCCAGTGCTACCCACAACCAGGGTGGGCTTCTTCTGTCAGTCTACTGGCCTATGTGTCAGTCGTCCACAGACATAACCAGAACGTTACTTCACTAATCTGTTAGTGTTTCTAAATGTATTCAAGTGGACACAGCATGATTATCAGTCACACTTATACTAGCCAAAAATCCCAGTATTGGCCCTGACTTCTCCCTGTCTTTCCTAGTCCTCCTCATCCAAGACATTACCAATAACTGTCAATCTGCCTCCAAAATAAATATAGGTGACTTGACATGACCTCTTCCACTTTCTTACGTTCCATGCCACCACCCAACTCCATCCTCATTTCTTTCCTGGAGTGTCATACCTATATTCTAACAGATCCAGTAGTCTCTCTAATCTCCACACAAACAAAAACAACTTTTGCAAATATAAGTCATACCCAGCCTGTTTTCCTGTTTAAAGTCCTTCTTCTATTGCTTCCTTGGAAAAGAATTCAACTCCCTGCGGCAAAAAACTTCAATGCTTTCTGGAGTCCTACAAAGGTGGGTCTGACACCCCCCAGCCTCCCAGTTTCCTTTCCCAGTTCACCTGGATCAGCTTGGCTCTACCTGACTCCTGCTTGCTTCCAGGCCTCTGTAAGTTCCTTCAAGGCAGTTCACTGTGGTAACTAACCTAGACATTTATTTGTTTAGTTACTGCTTCCTCGGTTGGTATGTAAATTCTTTGTTTTCCTAGAATTTAGCACATGCCTGGAAAAAACTCAAAAAAAGTACTGAATAAGAAATCATGGCACTTTTAACAGGACAGTTTTAAGCCAAATATCATAGCAAATGCTTTTCTAGATAGAACAATTTAATTTTTGAAAAGAAAATGTTTGAAGTATTTTTAAGTTATTTATGTAAAATTTAATTAACATCTTTTCTGGGCTAGTGTTGTAGGCCTGAAATCCCAGCACTCGGGAGCCTGAGGCAGAAGGACTGTAAGTTTGGTTCCAGCCTGGGCAACTTAGTAAGACAAGTCTCAAAATTAAAAGTAAAATATTCTGGAAATACTGCTCAGTCTGAAGGCCTGGACTCAATCCTCAGCAACACACACACATGTGCACACACAATCTCATTTTATAAATGTAATAGTAGCTTACATATGCATATACTTATGAGGTTCTTGGCAATATATTAAATGTTTCATATACACAAAATTGATCATCATAACAACTTTATGACTACTATTATTATCCCCATTTTAGAAAAGCACAGAGAGATTACATAATTGCCCTAAGTAAAGTATGTAAAAATCCAAAGGTAGTAACTGATGGTAAATGGCTAAGCCAAAACGGTGGGGTTTCAATCCAGGATTTGAATCTAAAATCTATTTTCTTAAAGATATAAACTGAAGAGACATACTGGTGAATTTCTTGTATATTTAACATGGCACTAATAGCAAATCAGACCAGGTATTTAGGAATGGTAAACTGAAGAACTTACTGACAAAAAGAAATAAAACCTATTATTTTATATAACAAAATTACAAGCAACCTTTGTTTACAGTGGAAATGCAGTAGATTGTGTTAAATAAAAACAGCTTTAACAACTGTGCAGTATCCTTGCTGTTCTGTCCAACAGCATGTGTGTACGGGTTGGGGGGGACCCTTTTTGTGTTAGCAGTACTGTGGGTGCCACCAGTATTTAGCACTTGGGAGCTAGAAATGCTGAACACAATGTGATACAATGGGTCAGCAACTCATGAAGATAAACAGTCCTCCTATAAAGGCCAATGGTACCCCTCCTAATAAACAATGGCTTAGAAGAACACCCTGAGATAAGCATCAGTTGATTTTGTCTGGTTAGCAGTCCTCTTCTCTTTTGGGTAGGACACTCCAGTTTTCCTTTAGTTTTGAAAGTACTTTTCTTCCATTCCATAAGATTTTTGGTGGGCCTGTTACTCAAAATGCCTTGGGTCATCAGTAGGAGGTTGGATCATGTCTTATGTTAGGCAAGTCAAACTCTGCTGAGGAGTTAAAAACTGGTTATTGAGCCAAGGCAAAAAAATCTCTATACACTTCATACTTGGAAATCACAAGTCATAGAATAAGAAGGTAAATATGGATCAAAGAGGTATCTCTTATAGTCAGTAGGAACAGTCACTGGAAACCACTGGTGCCCTCAATACCTTCCCATCCCCAAAATAAACTACCCCAACAAGTCCCCTGTCTGGTAATTTATGGAGCATCCCATCTTCCCAATTGAGAAATTTAAGGGTTAATGACACTAAACTATCAAAAATATAAACAAGTGGTGGCTGCAACTCAAACTGTAATTTCAGATTTAACTATTCTTGGTACTAGGATGAGGTTATAAAGCAGGTAAGTGAATTTCTCAACTGGGATAAACTGAAGAGATGAAAAATCAGTTTACTTCACTCTATAAAGAGAGCATCTCACAACACAGCAAATTACACTGAACACATTACATATATCCTGATGTTCTAAATATTACCAGGCTGATCCTGGAGAACAGGAAAACACAGATGGCCTTCATATAGTCTAGATAATGAGTTATAAATTCCATGAGCATATAGAGCCTGCCCCTACAGACAAGTTATAATTCCATGATCTCTACCAAAATGATATTTGCCCTTTAACATGAAGGCACCCAAGAAACTAGGTGCAACAGTTGCCTCCACTGAAAAGACCTGGGACTTAGTAACTTAGGTTTCACTGGATACTTTTTGAAAATGTTTTTAACTTAAATGCCTTGTATAATAGTTATTTACTCAAAATTTATAATAATAAAAAAGTAAGTGAAAATCACTGTACCTTTCACCTGCTAAGAGGCAAAATGTTTGACTGATAAATGTAGGATTCTGAAGGTAGCATATACTCTACAAGTACTAGTATATTCATCTGCTTCTATCCATGACCTGGCAGTAAACACTAAGCACAATTCACTGCATAGTAAGCCTTTGCTGAAGTATTCTGCCAACCAGCTATTTGTTCCCACGTATTTAAACTGTTTAAAACATATAGAATATCTGGGTTCTAGGAAAAGCAACTGCACCGACAGTCAAGCAAGGTATGTCCAGGAGCACTCCAACACCACATGCAAATCATACCCACTTGGTCAAAATGGTTAAGTGAGGTGTTTGGATATTATCTGTATTTGCATACTGTGTCATCTAATTTTTAAAAATTCCCTCTCTTTCATTCCCCCTTCTCTATCTCTTGCTACACACATACACACACACACACACACACACACACACACACACACACACACACACACACAAACACACACACACTCATAGTAGACAATTCTATAATTTATAGACTATAATATGGTTATGGAAAGAAGAGGATCTGACAATACCCAAAACTCTAGAATTAGAGTTAGATAAATTAACTGGGTTGTACTACTATGAGCTAGTTCCCTTTTTGAAGGAGGATAGAACTGAATTATTTTAGGTTGGAGAATTTTTTAAACTCTCCTTATAAAAAGCAGTAAGTTTAAGTATCATGAATGGCTAAAAAGTAGTATATATCTATGGACTCTGCCAACCTACTTCCCTTACCTAATATATATATATAGTTGTGGTTATGATCTGGAGTGTCCCCCAAAAGTCTTATGTATTTTAATGTTATGGATTGTCTATGAAGCCATATAATGTTGGTGGATTGGGGTCCAGCCTAGATGGGTGGATTACAGTTGTTGGGATTAGGGGCACGTGAGTTAAAACTAAGGGCATGTGACTTAAGACTAAAGGCGTGTGAGTTAAGACTAAACGTGTGTAGTGGCCACACCTTCAATATCCGCATGCAGGAGAGACTAAGACTGGGACTTGGACTAATCTCTATTAGTCTCACTTGCCTGTCTCTTGGTGATGTCCTGAGAAGCTGCCTCCACCTTTCTGCCTCTACCATGTACTTCGATTGTTGCTGGCCACCCCTGAATGGACTGCGACCTTCGAGACTGTGAGCTAAAATAAACCTTTCCTTTCTTAAATGTGTGCGTGTCAGGTATTGAGTCACAATAACAAAAAAGTAACTAAGACATATACACATATATACACACACACACACATATACATACACCCATGTGAGTGTATCTCGCCTTTTTTGCTCTGAAGAGCTGCCCTTCTTCCTTTATGTACAGTCTTAGTGCAACTATGGATCAAGGTGAGCATCCTTTGAAGTCAGGGATCTACAGAAGTCTAACAGACAAAATTAATAGCCAGGAAATATTCTACATAGACAAAATAAAGTTTATATCTGTTTGTCTGACACCAATCAAAACAGGTAGACTTTCAACAAATTGAAAGAGTAGCATATGATAGTCCAACTTAAATAAAGAATATGTGGTCCAAGTGAAATTTTCCTTTCAATGTTTCTTTAAAAAAGAAAATATTTTGTAATTGTTTCATGACTATTTTAAATTCACAAAAAAGCACACTAAGCCAACAAACACCTATGTATCCATTCACCAATCAAACAACTATCAAGTTTTTTTTATTTTTAAAATATGTACTTATGCTACTTATGCTACTTATGCTACTTCATCTAAAATACTTTTATTTATATTCGTTCCTTTCTTTTAAGAACATAACAAAGAAACCTAATCATAATGTGTCTTTCACATGAAATAAAACCAACTATCATCTACCAGACCATCTATGTTTACATTTTTCAAAATTCCTTATGTATTTATTTTTTATACCATTGGTTTGTTCATACCAGAATCCAAAAAATATCAACACATTACTTACAGTTAAGATTTCTGCCTTAATCTGTACTAATTATCCCTTTTGTGAAAGTAAAAAGTCTGAAGAGTATAAAACATGATTCAGAAAAGAATGAAAAATAAATTGTAGAATTGAAAAAATTAACTAAAATTGAGAATTCTGAGGACAATTATACCCAGATGAACTTGAAAGAATTAGTGAACTGGAAGACAGATCCGAAGATTCCTGATAAGACAGCAACTGTGTAGGATCCCTTACCACTGATTCCTGAGGATGTGTAGCCAAAATAAAAATTTAAGAGAGAGAAAGAAAAAAAGTAACTGAAAACTTCTACTCAAAGAAAGAGCAGAACTCCAGGAAGCAAAATCAGACCAAGCAGAAAGTTAGAAACCTCAGTGGGATGCTGAAGAAGATGAAGACAAAAGAGGTTGCTAGAAGGCTACCCAGGACAAGCATGAGCAACAGACTAGAGCCTGTGTTGGCAGAAGGGTTAGGTGCAACAATGGCGACAAGGACCCCATCTATTCTCAGTCATCAGGCCCCCTCCCATCGCTAGTCCAGGAGCCCCGACACACAGGTTGGAGGACAAGACCTTAAAAAGAACAAAGGAGTCAGAACATCCCACTATACACAAGCCAGTGGATCAGGGTAGGGAGCTGCCCTGGGCCAGGTAATCTGTGAAGGGTAGAATCTGCAGGTGTTAGTGGTGAAATCAGGGGAGGAGTTTCACAGTGAGGAGTATGTGTAGACAATAATAAAGCTTAGTTATGTGAAATCTATATCCACTTTTGCCCTCTTTAGGAGAAACTGGAAAGTAAGTGGATAATGTGTGGAAAGATCTCAGCACCTCAGCTCAGACCAACAAACTCAATTTAACTAAAAGAAAATTAATGGGGAGCTGTAGTTAGAGATTCTGCGGGTGACAAAGGGAAAACAGAAACTGTGATCCAGGTGGGTCTGGCTTAGCAGAGGTCACTAGTCCATTTGGACACAATTAGCTGAACACAGGGGCATGGCATCCATCAGCCAACTCCTGTGCATAGCTAAAAAGCCAATGCCCCGCATTAACTAGCCCTGATAGCACCACCAGCAGGAGGCAAAAGTCGCAGGTTTAAACATAACCACTTGGAATCACCCCGTCCTTCCCGCTTGCACCAGAAGTTTCCAGGTGGCCACTACCCTGAGTGCCAGAGGCTTCTAAGACCAGAAAGTCCATCACCCATCTATCCAGCATGGTAGAGCTTCCAGGTAGCCGCAGCCAGTCCGCCCCTTTCCTCCTGCACACCAGAGGCATTTGGGACCATCGCCCATCCCTCCTGGGCGTGCCAGAGGCTTCCGGGTCACCGCTGCCCTGCACGCCAGAGGCTTCTAAAACCATGAAAGCTGCAGTCAGACTGCTCCTTCTTGCCTGCGACCAGGGGCATTTGGGAAGAGGAGATCCATCACCCCATCCCTTCCGCACACACCAGAGGCTTCCAGATGGCCGCTGTCCTACATGCCAGAGGCATCTAGGACTGGGAAGTCCATCGCCTGTCCACTCGGTGTGCCAGAGGCTTCCAGTTAGCCAAGGCCAGCTTTTCCCTTTTCCCCTGCATGCCAGAGGCACTTGGGACCATCACCCATTCCGCCTCCAAGTGTCAAAGGCTTGCAGGTGGTCACTGCTCTGAGTGCCAGAAGCATCTATGACCTGGAAGTCCATTGCTTGTCCATGTCACGGGCCAGAGGCTTCCAAGTAGCCACAGCCAGCCCCACCCCTTTCTCCTGCACATTGGAGGCATTTGGTACCATCACATTGTCCCTCCCTTATGCACCAGAGGCTACCAGGTGGCCACCACCATGCACCAGAGGCATCTAGGACTGGGAATTCCATTGCCCCATACATCCCTTGCACCAGAGGTTTCCAGAGGCATCCAAAACTGGGCCTTTGCCGAACCCTTCTATCCCGCACACTAGAGATAGGCAGCCAGAGACAGCAGTATCATGAAGAATCATGGTAATAAATCTCCTACAAAAAAATCTCACATCCCAGAAAATGATGCCAGGGATCCTAAAATTGCTGAATCCAAAGACAAAGATGTAAAAGGCAAAAAATATAACTTCTGGGCTGAGAAATACTTTGAATTAAAACAGGAAATGAAACAGATGATGCAAAAGCTACACCAGGACATAGCTAAGCTAACAGCAAACACTGAAAAGCAATTAGAGGAGAACAAGGAAGATATAAACCAAAAGATAATGAAGGCAATACAAGAAATTAGAGAACAAAACAGATATAAAAAAATTGAATGCAGATACTCAGAAAGTGAAAAACACAAAGGAAATAATAAGCAAGCACTTCAAACATCTTCAGAACAGAATGTCAGACCTAGAAGATAAAATGACTGAACTGCAACATACAGGCTGTGAAGAATACAAAGCAAAAAAGGAAGAAAGAAAATCATTACTATGGCTGATAGATGATTAAAAAAAAAAAAACCTCAGAATTATGGGAGTCCAGGAGAAAACTGAGGCCAAAACAAAAAGCTTAAAGGTCATGCTCAATTATGGAAGAAAATTTCCCAAATCTAAGAAAAGAAAGGAACATGGAACTACTGCAGGCATATAGAACACCAAACAACTTTGATCAGAAGAGAACCTCATCACAACACATCATAACTAAAATTCTAGAAATCCAACACAAAGAGAGAATACTAAAAGCTATAAGAGAAAAACAGAAGGTGACCTACAAAGATAAGCCCATCAGGATAACTGTAGACTTCTCAACCCAGCCTTGAAAAGCCAGGAGATTGAGGAGCAATGTCACTGAAGCACAAAGAGAACATAAATTCCAACCAAGACTGCTATATCCAGCAAATTTATCTTTTAAATTAGAGGGAGAAATTAAAACTTTCCATGATATTGAAAGCTTAAAGAAATTTCAAGCCACTAAACCAGCATTGCAGAGAATATTTAAAGGAAACTTAGAAAGTGAAAGGGAGGCCAGTGACGCCAAGGACCATGGAGAAAAAGAGACAACAGCTAGAGAAGAATGAGCTAAGAAAAAAGTAAGGCTAGTAAACAATGCTGAAAACGCATAACAATGGCAGGACACACCAAACATACCTCAGTAATTACTCTAACCATGAATGGCCTCAATTCACCTATTAAAAGACATAGAATGGCTGACTGAATCAAAAAATAGAAACCCACAATTTGCTGCTTACAAGAGACACACTTCACCCACAGGGAAACTCATAGACTGAAAAAAAGCATGGAATTCAATATTTCATGCAACAGGAAACAAGCAAGGGCAGCTAATCGTCTCAGACTCATCAGATTTCAAAACAGAAATGGTGAGGAGAGACAAAGATGGTCACTATACTGGTTAAAAAACCAATAGAGCAGGAAGAACTCACAATCATCAATATATATGCTCCCAACCCTACAGCACCCAATTATGTAAACCAAAAATTACTGATCTGAAAGGACATACAGGCCCCAATACAATTATAGTAGGGAACTTTAATACTCCACTATCACAGATACATAGATCAACCAGACAAAAAATCCGCAAAGCTATACAACAGCTAAACGACACTATAGAAAACTTAGACATAACAAATATTTAGTTTGCCACCCCACATCAACTAAATATGGATTTTTCTCAGTAGCACATGGAACATTTTCTAAAATAGACCATGTTCTAGGCCATAAGTCACGCTTAAATAAATACAAAGGAATGGAAATAACTCCTTGTATACTCTCAGACCATAGTGGGATAAAACTAGAACTTAAAAGCAGAAGAAACAGAAAATACACACATACATGGAGACTTAACAACTTACTATTGACCAAATAGTGGATCACAGAAGAAATTAGAGAAGAAATCAAAAACCTCATAGAGTTAAATGATGACAAAGTACATCATATCAGAATCTATGGACACAATGAAAGCAATACTTAGAGGAAAATTCATAGCCATAAAGGCACACATCAAAAGAACAGAACAGTCACAAATAAACACATTAATGTTAATGATGCACCTCAAGGACCAAGAGAAACAAGAACAACTTAACCAAAAAAGCATTAGGAGACAAGAAATTATAAAGATTAGATCAGAAATTAATAAAATTGAAATTAAAAAGACAAAAAATATTAATGAGTCAAAGAGCTGGTTCTTTGAAAGAATAAACAAGATTGACAAATCCCTAGGTAAACTCACCAAAAGAAGGAAAGCACAGGTTAGCACATTTAGAAATGAAAAGGGTGAAATTACAGCAGGCTCTGCAGAAATTCAAAATATTATGAGAAAATATTTTGAACACCTATTTTCTAACAAGTTAGAGAATTGGAAGGAAATGAATGACTTCCTATATACATACAAAATACCAAAACTGAATGAAAAAGACATAAAAATCTTGAAAAACCCCATTACACACACATCAATTGAAGCAGTAATAAAGCTCTACCTACAAATAAAAGCCCAGGACCAGATGGATTCACAGCAGAATTTTTTCAGTATTTCAGTGAAGAACTAACTCCAGTCCTCAAACTATTTCATGAAGTGAAAAAGAAGGAATACTACCAAACTCATTTCTGTACGCTAGCATCACCCAAAACCAGACAAAGACTTAATCAGGAAGGAAAATTATAGACCAATATCCTTAATGAATATAGACACAAAAATGCTTAATAAGATTCTGGCAAATAGAGTCCAATGAGTAATCAGGAAGATCATACACCACGACCAAGTGGGCTTCATTCCTGAAATGCAAGGCTGGTTCAACATATGTAAATCAATCAATGCAATACACCACATCAACAAAAGCAAAAACAAAAAACCATATTATCATCTCAATTGATGCAGAAAAAGCCTTCAATAAAATTCAACATCCTTTCACGATAAAAACTCTGAAAAAAATATGTATAGAAAGGCCTTATCTCAAACACATAGAAGCCATATATGCCAAACCTACTGCAATTATCCTAGTAAATGGAGAGAAACTGAAAGTGTTTCCTCTCAAATCAGGAAAAAAACAAGGCTGTCCACTCTCATCACTGTTATTCAATACAGACCTTGAAACACTGCCATAGCAATCAGACAAGAAAGTGAAATACAGGGAATCTGCATCAAAAAGGAGGAAGTCAAACTATCCTTATTTGCTGGTGATACGATTATCTACACGTATGTCGCGAGCACTCCGTAAGAGGAGACAGACGGGACAGAGGCAGATGGATTTACCTTGGAGATGTTCTTTTATTCACACAACAATCAGTCAATCCAATTCTCAAATCAAACCATAATAAATCGATCAATTAATTAATTAAGCAGGAAAGCAAGCGTTGGTCTGCCTCTTAAAACTGTTCCCGTCCTGGGTCCCTTATGCTCACCGTGCTACGTGTTCTTGACTACCGGCGACACAGCCGACCCGCAAATGAGCTTGTCCAGGGCTCGCCAGTCCGTGGCTGGATCAGGACCTGCCGATAGCTGCCCGGCTGGACAGTCACTCCTTCTCCACGGGGTCTCACTCTCGGGACGCGAGGAGGTGTAGTCTCGCGTTCGGGAAGCGAGGAGGCTGGGGACGAGGAGCAAGACGCATGTCCTGCGTTCAGAGTCTGTGACTCCTACCTCGACACTGAGCTTAGGACAAGGACGGTTCATATACTATTTTTATGCCCGCAAGCTAAGAATAGTGATTGTATCGGGGTCCACACGCAGGTGGACAGGGGTTCTGGTTATCGATCATGGGGTTCTGGTT
>PVKB01008882.1:5000-12153 GCA_004027205.1 Ctenodactylus gundi | reverse complement strand
GGTCCTGAGCTCACTATATAGTTCAGGCTGGCCTTGGGCGCACAGCAATCCTCCTGCCCCAGCCTCCCTCCCGAGTACTGGGATTGCAGGTGTGCACCACCACTCCTGGCCCCTGTGGTACTGGAGAATCCAACCCAGGGCCTTGTGCGGGTTACCAGGCAAGCCTTTCAACCGTTTTCACCGCTGTGCTATTCCTCCAGCTCCAGGGGCCTGTGGCATTTTAAGCAGTTTGGTTAATAGGTACTCTTCCCTTGAAGTCTTTTACCCTATCCTGGTGTTTTTAAATAGCTTATGTTCTCTCCCTTCAGATATTTCTGGGTTCTGGGGATGGGGTTTGGGGAACCCGGTTGCGGTGGCGCAGGCCTGTGATGACCTCTAGTAGATTCTCTGTCTCTGGGGGGAACCGGTACCCCTCACTACCTGCAACCCCACTCTGTCCCTTCACATTCTTCTGAATCGACTCCCACCAGAGTGAAGTGTTCTCTCTCTCGGGTGCCCTCATGGGAGTGGGGTGGGGGAACCTGGGGACAGAGCCGGGTAGGACCCCCCCCCCAGCGTGATTCCCCACAGGCTCCCTCTAGGCCAGCTATCTGATCTTTCTGAGTCGATGGTGTGGCCCTCACCTGTTTCGCTAGCACCCCCTCGTGCGTGCCCCGATCTAGCCCACCGGCCGTGTTCATCCTGAGGATGGGGGCCAGTGAACAGAATGGATTGGGGGCTTCACAGAGCCTCACATCTGCTGCTTCTGAGCCATGCTTTGGGAGATCTTCACATGGGAACGGGATGGGATGCGGTGGTAAGGGGCTCCAGAGCCTTCTCCACCATCCAGGCGGCACGGAGGGGCTTGGTGAAAACCCTGTTTGCCAGAGAGCCACCACCGGGATAAGCAGGCCAAGTGCTTAAAGGAGCAGAGGGGTGGGTGTGTGTGTGTGTGTGTGTGTGTGTGTGTGTGTGTGTGTGTGTGAGAGAGAGAGAGAGAGAGAGAGAGAGAGACAGACAGACAGACAGAGACAGAGACAGAGACAGAGAGAGAAAACAGGGAGGGACAGACAGACAGACACACAGAGACATTCTTAGGTCTGCTCTCCTGTTGAGGTCCTCCGGGGTTCCCATTTTTGATCTCGTGGCTAGTGCCGGGAGCACAACTCAGAAGTGGCCTTCTTTCTGGGTGAGACCAAATGTGGACTGTTCTCCCTACTGCCATCCAGCATGAGAGGTGCATGCGCATGCAGTCGGGGCTGAGACTAGGGCCTCTGTGCTGACCTGCAACATCTCCAGCCCAGTGTGTGTGTGTGTGTGTGTGTGTGTGTGTGTGTGTGTGTGTGTGTGTGTGTGTGTGTGTGTGTGTCTGTGTCTGTGTGTGTGTGACTGATTTTATTTTTCTAATAGTGCAGATTGGAGACAAGGCTTTCCCAGGAAGTGAGGTCCCCGGCCTGCCTGTCAGCTCGGCATTCCTTCCTTGTCTCCTTCATTTTGCTTGTGACTCTCTCTCTCTCTCTCTCTCTCTCTCTCTCCCCCCCCCACCCCCCTCATTTTTCACACAAGGCCTCTCTTGCTTGCTGTATTGCTTGCTGTGTCACCCTGAACATCCGCCTGGATATTGATGCTGAGGTAGCTGCTGTAAACTCTCCCGAGATACTGTTCAGTTCAAACCGCTGCACAGGAGACTCGGTGGATGATGTGTAGGGCTGTGGTGCAGAATGTGACTGTGGCAGGCTGGGCCCCACGAGTGAACGGGAGGCCTGTGCTCTCAGACCTTATCCTAGATTTGGAGGCCCCCTTTCTTCCCTTACCTCTACTCCCGTGGCCTGGGTACTTGTAGGTATCAGCTGCTGGCCCCAGCTGCTGCTGTCAGAGCAGTCAGCTGGGGGGTGGGGGTGCGGGGGGGAGGAGGACATTTTCTTTTATTTTTGAGACAGGGAGACAGGGTGTGACAGTGAAGCCTGTCAAATGGTGGCAGTGCAGGTGTCCTCCACTGGTTCTCCTTGGCGGCGGCGGCATATGTTCTCTTATTATTGTTGTCATGTAAAATTCATATCTTTGTTATAAAGCAAGCTGTCTCTGTCTCTCTGTCTCTCTCTCTCTCTCTCTCTCTCTCTCTCTCTCTCTCTCTCTCTCTCTCTCTCTCTCTCGGGCTGGAAGTTGTGATTCTCCTGTCTTTCCTCCCCAGAGTCTTGGGATTACAGGCCTGCACCACCAGGCACGGCCTTGCCCTGTTTAGGACGCTGGGCCTCAGGCAAGCCCACTCGGAAAAAATGTGAGCGCTCTGCTCTCTCTCTCTCTCTCTCTCTCTCTCTCTCTCTCTCTCTCCCTCCCTCTCTCTCTCTCTCTCTCTCTCTCTCTCTCTCTCTCTCTCTCTCTCTCCCTCTCTCTCTCTCTCTCTCTCTCTCTCTCTCTCTCTCTCTCTCTCTCTCCCTCCCTCTCTCTCTCTCCCTCCCTCTCTCTCTCTCTCTCTGGCCTGTGCAGTGCTGTATGCTCCCCTACTTATTTTTACCCGTTCCCCTCTTTCCTGTCACCGTGTATGTATGTGTGAGTGAGAGAGAGAGAGAGAGAGAGAGAGAGAGAGAGTGAGTGTGTGTGTGTGTGCGCGTGTGGCCTTGACCGCATCTCCCTCTGAATCGGCAACTTTTTCTCCAGTTCGGTCCTCCCACCCCACCCCCACCCCCACCCCCAATCCCAAGACGTAAACGATAAAGAGCAGGGAAGAGTTGTTGTTAGTTCAAGTGCCAGGCAGGAGGCCCGCTTATCTGATACCGGGTTGAGGTGGGGGTGCCACACCGCTGGCTCCATTTTGGCGGATGCGCGCTCGCTCGCGGCGGGGGTGGGGGGGGGGGTGGGGAGGGACTCCGGGCGGAGGGGGGGATGCCGATGGGCGTGGTGGCGGCTGTGCAGGGAGTGCGCGTGCGCATGCGCCTGAGAACAAGCGAGCCACCGTACTTACGTACGCGCGCGCGTGCGCCGTGCAGGCCTGTGTCCGGGGAATCCCGGGAGACCGGTTTGCGCCTGCGTGCCTGAGTTCGGCGGCTACGTACCGCGACCCCCTTGCTCCAGTTCCCTCCCCCCGCCCCCGTCCTCCTTCCTCCTCCCTCTTCCGTCCGCCCTCTCTGTCCCATTTCAGACAGCTTTTTCCTTCGCTTAGCGCTTTCTTTTCTCCCTCTAAGACCTCCCCTCCCTCCGACCCCCGCCTGCCCACCAGCCCTCCTTCCCTGCGCTTAATGGAAGAAGTCTGTCGTGAAGACAGCCCGGGCTGACAGCTCGAACTCAGAGCAATGCTCCCGCCGCGGCCTCAGCCTCCCGAGCGTTGCGTGCAGGCATGCCACCGTGCCCATCTGCACACGTAGTTTGGCGCAAAGTATATTTTTGCCCGTCCCCCCCCCCCCCAACACACACACGTGAGAAAGCAGGCAGTGCCACGAATCCATCCATCCATCCATCCATCCATCCATTCATTCATTCATCCTTCCGTCCGTTCGTGTGCCCACCCACCCATCCGTCTATCCCTGTGCTTCCAGCGGAAGTGTGAATATCTCTTCGTAAACACGAGAGTGGTCACTTAGAGTCGAGAAGCTTATGACAGAGAGGTTCTGAATTGAAGCTACGTCCCGGCCCAAGGTGCGAGGGTCTTTAAAGAACGTTTGCTTTCCCGAGTTCGTCAGCCTGAAGGCTGTGCCACCTGGGAAAGGTGCTGCCTGCCCCTGTCTGCGTCTCCTGTAAATAACCGGGGTGTGTGTGGGCGGGGGGGGGGGGGGGGGGGGGGGGGGGGGGGGGGGGGGGGGGGGGGGGGGGGGGGGGGGGGGGGGCCCGGGCGGCGGCGGCGGCTCCGTGTTATGCTGGTTTCTGAGACCTGAAAAATGATTCTTCCTGCATTGGTGGTCCACGGGGTCCGTTCGGAGCTCGTGTCTGGGTGGGAGCCGGGAGCCGGGATCCTGCAGCCTTCAGCCTGCAGGCGATCCGAGCCTTGTCTCGCTGACGTTCAAGACGGTTGTCGGGCTCCACCTAGTGGCCGCTTGCTGTATGTCATTCCTCTCCCCTTCGGTAGTCGGCAAGGGAGGAGATTTGGCCTTGGGTAACGGGCACAGGGCTCCGTCAGCTCCGCCTGCTAGGCGGCACTGTGCCGCTCTCGCCGTAGCCGAGCTGCGGAGCCTCATGTTTGGGGATTGTGCCTGCAGGTTCCCGGTTGCGGTGGCTGTCGCTCCGGCCGGGCTCTTGGCCTGAGCGCGCCCAGGCGCGGCGCCTGTGGGGGGGGGAGCTTCGCTCGCCCGCCTGGGTCGACCAGCACTCTCTCGTCGCCGACACGCGCGAATCCCTCCGGCCGTCCTTTGTGACGAAGGCGCCGGGCGTTGTTGGTTGTGGTGCATCGTCTTCTCACGGCCATCGTTCGTGAGCCCGGTGAACGGGTAGGAGCTGGGATCGGATCGGATCGGATCGGATCGGGACGGGTCGTGTCGGGTCGGGTCGGGTCGGGTCGGGACAGCCTGCACCCGGATGCCCGTGGAGAAGGCAGTCAGGTTCGGGCACGGCGTCCCGGCTGGCTGAGTCCCTTGTGTTCGGCGGCGCCTGTTGGACTTTTTTCCGTGCCCTGGGTCCAGATGAGAAGACGTGGGCCTGTCGCGGAGGCCGGGGAGGGCGCGCGGTGCACCCCTGCGAGCAAGGCAAGGCTCTGTGTATGTAATGCCTCTTTGGTTTGGTTTGGGAGTCGCGGGACTTTCTTTTCCCTTTTTTTTTTTTTTTCTTTTAAGTCATTCGTGTTGAGGACTCGCGGTCGATTGACATCTGCGGGCTCGCTCCCCGCCTGCCGCCCCAAGCTATGGAGGTGGCTGGGGGCTGCCTCACGAGGGTGCGGGCGGCCGGTTCTCCAGGTGTTCCCTCTCCCTCTCCCTCACACCCTCACCCTCACCCTCACCCTCACCCTCACCCTCACCCTCTCCCGCTCAGGTGCCTCTCGGGTCTTCCTCTATCTTCCCTGCGCCCCCCCCCCCACCCCGGTCGACCAGTTGGCCTCTGGGGCTTCGTGGCTCTTGTGATTGGGATGATTTCAGGTGACGCGTGGCCGCGTCTTGGTTCGGGGAAGCCCGTTATCCTTGCGTACTGTCCCCCGCTGCCTTGTGTGGTGAATCTTTTGGCCCGAGGGGAGCGTTTTGTGCCAGCGGGTGTGTGCTGACACGCTCTCCTCCGGTGGCTGTCGCTGCCGGAGGGGCCTGGGCTGCCTCTCCTCGCTCGAGCCGTCCGCTTTGGGCCTGCGCGCCGGCTTCCCTAAGTGAGCGTCCGAGAGGGTCCGGGCCTTTGGTGCCACCTCCGGCGTCTAGTGCCCGAGGGGGACAGGAGCGGCCGCGCGGGGGCCTTCGGTCTCCGCGTGCTCTGTGTCCCAGGCACCGAGGGCGGCCGTTGATGACCCCCTTTCTCCGCCTCCGTGGCTGTTCCGTTCTCGTGCGTGTCAGGCGCTCCTCTGTCGCGGGGTCGTCTCAGGTCGCCCTGGCTGGGCCGAGTGGGGCCGTGGTGAGGCTTAAGCGGGCTCCCCTGTCGACTGTCCTCGCCCGGTCTTCCCGTTGCCCGGCAGGTGTCGTCTGTCCCGTTTGCGTCGTGTGATCGATGTGGCGACTCGGTGCTCTCCTGGGCCGGGCCTAAGCCGCGCCAGGCGAGGGACGGACATTCATGGTGAATGGGACCGCTCTTCTCGTTCTGCCTGCGGGCCTCTCGCTTCTCCTCCCCGCCCGTTGGTGGTGTGTGGAAGGCAGGGGTGCGGACTCCGGTCCGACCTCGGTTCCCCCAGCTCCCCCCCGGCTTCGGGGGGGGCTGTGTGGTGCTGCCGGGGTCCTCTCTGACGTTGGCGAGACGCCCCTCGCCCCGGCTCTCTTGCCGGCCTGCTGCGGGTCTGGGTTCTCTCCGCGGTGGGGAGAGAGCCGGCCCCGGCCGCTGCGCCGCGCGTTCCCCTCGTGGTGCGCGAGCGCCTCTCTGCCTTGGGCCTTCTGTGGTGCTCCTGGCTTGCTCCCGGTCGTCTGTCCAGGTGCCTGAGGCTGAGCGGCGGTGCCGTTCCCGTTCCCCGCACCTCTGCTTCGGTCGTGGCCGGGCGGTGGTGTTTGCCCGTGGGGCGTCCGAGGTCGCTTCGGAGGGCCTCCGGGGGTCGAGTCGGTAAGTGCGAGGGAGGCGGAAACGGAGTCGTTCCCCAGCTCCGTGCGGACGGAGGGGGACGGCCTCAAGAGGACTGAGCGCGCGCCGGCTGGGCGCGTGAGCGATCGTGGTGGGCCGGGCGGGCGTGGTCGCCCGTTTCCCTCCGTGGGTGGAGGGCTGTGCTCTGAGCCCGTCGCGTCGTGCGGCGGTGTCTGGGGGGGAGCCCGGCGCCGGACGCCTGGTCCCCGGGGCCCTGGCCGCGAACGCTCGAAGAAGGAAAGGGGGCGCGTGCCCCGGCCTCCGTGCTGTCGCTCGCTTTACCTCTACCGCAGACCCCCCGCTCCTCGTGTCTCTCGAGCACACCCCTGCGGACCGGGCAGGGCCGATTTGCGGGGTGGGTGCGGCCCGCCCTCAGTGAGGAAGATCCTTCTCTAGCGATCCGAGAAGGGGGGGGGCCTGCCTTTCCGGGAGGCGGCCCCTGCCCTGCTTTCTGCGCGCGCGCAGTGTGTTGGCCGCCCGCGTTGTCGTTGGGCGGCCGAGATCTGCGTTTGGTGGAGCTGGCCCTCTCCTCCCCCTCTCCCGCGGGGAGGAGAGGGGTCCGCCGGCCCCCGCGGTTGGGGGGCCGTGCGCATCCGCTCTTGTCGCCTACCGCGGCCCGCGCCTCCCCCCTCCGAGTCGGGGGAGGGTCCCGCCGGGCCGGGCCGGCGTTTTCCGTCGGCGGTCTGCGTCGCGTGTGGGGGTCGGTCCCCCGCTCGCCGGGGCTTTCGGGGTTCGGGACCCGCTCCCGTCCCCGCTGCGAGCGGCTTCCCGGCTTCGCTCCTCCGCTCCTCCGCTCCCCGCCCGGTCCCGTGGCCGCTGTCGGCGCCGACGGCGTTGGTGCCGCGCGCGCCGCCCGAGGCCGCCTCGCTCTCCCGGGGGCGTCCTCCGCTGGGGTGTTGGCGTCCCACGGGGGCGCTGGTCTCGTCGGACGGGCGGGCGGGAGGCGACGGTGCTTTGCCGCCCGGCGACTGGGAAGGCGGACGTGTCGTCTGGCTGTCGCGGTGGA